>JAKTUB010000535.1:0-12110 GCA_030556465.1 Metschnikowia picachoensis | reverse complement strand
AAGACATGTAAGTAATCCAGTGTATACAGGATACTCTAGAAATGGGGTGACCGGTGGGCAGTCACCGGGAACAAGTCCAACTTCATATATGGAGGGATCCAGGATCAGGGAATCCTGGATTAATCACATCAAAGACTTGAGTCACTTGGAGACGACCGCATGGAGTAGAATGAATCATCTAGTCTAGTTCACTAAGTAAACAAGTTAAGATATAAATCCATCTGGGAAGAATCAGTCATCACACGATAAGGTAACTTGGGTTAGTTCCTTCTTGTTCGTTGTTGTTCGTTGTTAGTTCAATCGATCGTTAGAAAGGAAGAATCTTCATTGAAGATTTTTCCGTGGTAAGCTTCCATGCAGTACACTACAGTCTCTGACTAGCCAGCAGTCAATGATCTACAGTATTGTGCCAATAGAGAACTGGACGGGCCGTACAAGTGTGTAGTGTATACAACACACACACTATATGCACACGGAGACCAGGTTCGTGACAGTATTAACGCCGTAGCGGAAAATTGACATTACGTTACGGAAACGCCAGCCTTCCGCGTAACGTAACGTTGTACGCCCAATTTTACCCCATATATGTAGTATTTTAAAAAATATGCAGGACTTCGAGATTTCAAGGTGTGAGTGCGGTGCAGAGATCGGTGGACCATCTAGCCGGCGTGAGTAATAAAAGCTACACGGCCATAAAAGCCAAATTGGCACCTTGAATAATGGATAGTGTGAGCCTTCACATTGGGGCGATTTTGAAGACTAATAATTCGAAGAGTGCCCCACAATTTCATGCCTTAGCTAGCCGGTCTTCAGGCTTACTACACACAATCCTGCTATGTCTGTTTGTTCTTCATTCAGCTCAGTGTACGTAGCAAAGCATGAGAGAAGTGAGATTTCCAGAGGACAAAGCGCCCACACACTCAGAAGGCGGGGTGTAAACTAGTATTATAGGCCATACGTGAGAGAATAATCAGAGCTTATCTGTGTGTGGGGAACTCATGTGCGGTGTCGTTTACAGCGGCACTTTTGTTGAGTAGAGACTCTAACAATCCATGCAAAACAGACGCATGTTGCTTACTCACTCCTGATTTGAATTCCGGGCGCCTAATCATGACTAAAGGACCCATTACACAAAGAAAGCAGAATTGAAGCTATAAAAAAAGCTTTTGTTGATGTCTACGTATGAGCAGTACAGAAAGAAGTATGAGGATATCATAGATGTATGCACAATAGTTGATGAGGATGCCACCTCAGTGCGTGCAGCGAAGCAAGGTTTTGGATTTTGGTTTGCCAAATGAGCAAATAAGGTCGATTTAAAGACCGAAATTGACAAGTTTTTCAGAGAGCCTCGAGAGCCAGAGGTTCAGGATGCCATGGCCTTCTACCTGAGTCGCAAGACAATTTACCCTATACTCTATCGCATGGCCAGGGACCATTTTGCTGTTCCAGCAATATCAGAACCCACAGGATCACGTTCTTTTGTTGGTGACATTGTTACAAAAAGTAGAAATCGTCTTCTGCCAGGGTAAATGAAGATTTTGGCAATACTCAAATCGCAAGGTGCTGTTGAAATTGAGATGTGTACTGATGATGAACTAGAGGCCGAAGAGGGAGTGGAAAGGGACACCTGCACTGTGCAGTAGTAAAGTTGGAGTTGATGAAGGATTATTATTGATCGACTATAGTGAGTTTGCAGAAGAAGACACTGATGAACTTGAATTATTAGCACAAGCTATAGCTGCGTGAATACATAAAGTTTATATCAACCTCAAGTTTCGGGTTCTTCGTTTTTTTATCCATGATATCCTATTCTGAGCGTAAAAACGCAGCGATAATTGGTTCCGCCGACAAAAATCCTAGCGTATCGTAACGTGTTACGGAAATGTTTAAACGTTTCTCATTACGCATCGAATTATACGTTACGGGCGCGACTACGCTCGATTGAACAACACTGCTCAGAGATGAAATCCAGGATTGCTTGAGTTTCATGTTGTTCTTTATTATTATTATTATTATTATTATTAGTTTTTTTTCTAGTCAAGAAGGATAATTATCTAGACCCCAAAGAGTGAAAGCTGCTTATGTGGGTTTTTGTTGAGTTGTATACTTCCTCTTCAAGCTCTATTGGCATGCCTTGACCATGAATAGCCTCATCAATTTGATTGCCCAGCCTTTTTTTTTCTTTTTTTCTTTTGCTTAATTTCCTAGTAATCTCATTCAAAATTTACGCTTATGCTTCTACTAGATCATTTTATGAACTTCGTTTTCAAAGTGCCAATAGAATCTTTAGTTATGTGGTGCGCATTGCAAGCTGAGTGCAATTTTCCTCTCGGTCTAAAATTTAACAGCCTCAAATGTAAATTGAAAGAATACACTTTGTCATATACCAGGTATTTTTTTCAAATAAAGATATCGCTGAGCACAAAAGCTATCCCAATTTCCAAAAAACAAAACAAAACAAAACAAAACAAAAAACTTCGTGGTTGAGTTGTTGTAGCAATGATGGAATCTTTTCACCTACTACGTGTAAGGTGTTCCATTTAGGCAAGTACTGTGTGCTTGCCAAGCAATGCACCTTCTATTGTTAAGGCCGGCGTGGCTGGCCACATAGGAACAATGGAAAGGCAGACTCCATTGTCTGCCTTGACTATATAAATGTTGGCTCTCCCACCAAGTGGATTAGAGAGCCAGACTGGTTTTACTAGATGATTTACACAATGAACATTAGTTAGTCAGACGCTGAGAACCTGACATGGAGGTCGTACCCGCTGACACTACGGATGAATGGCCAACCCCTGAGGCCATGACTTCGCGAAACGACTGAGACAGCTTTTGAACATCCCATGAAAGCAGTCAAATCCTTCCAAGGGATACGCTGGGCAAGGGGCTACCATTCCCACATATGATAAGATGTATGGACTGCTCTAGGCGTATCCTCCGGATGAGTTGGTGTGTCCAATCTCCCTCGTCGGACGTGTCCGGTTAAAAGCACTCACGAGCATCACGTGACTACAGTAGTATCACGTGAGTGGATGCCGGATTATGACCCCTTACATCTGCCCACTGTTAAGGTTGTGTGCGCCCTCGAAGACATTGTAGTCTCTTGGAGCATCGACAGAGTGGTCTGTCTCACCAGCGTTCAGCGTTCAGCGTTATGCGGAACGTGGCTGAATCCTATGGATCAAGCCGTACCGTGAAAGCACGTTGACCATAGGTTACATCCTTCATTATTAAACTCTAACCAATGTGGAAAGGGTTATTGAGTTATCACCACTACCCAACTCATTTCTCCCGAGTCAATCAGATGTGCTCGCACTCAAGAGATTTTCAAGTGGAGTTTGGGCAACTTCGCTCTTGGCCCATTAAGGAAGGGTGCACCTCATTTCAACCCACATATGACATGTTCGTAGGCTGACCCAGTGAAGTGAAATCGTTCGTAACAACGAGCAATCGCACTAAAATCGCACGTAACTACCCACGGAGGCTTAGTAATTACGCACGTATTTCAAAAAAAAACGACTAATTACTCACGTAATCGTAAGGATGCGCTTAAGCGTTGTTCGTTGTTACGAACCCACGAGAAACAAGGAAAATGCAACACGACTTGGGAAAATGTATTTTTTCCCTTTTTCTTAAAAAAAAGAGCAAATCGTAATAGAAGGGAAAAAAATATAGATCTATAGACAAAAAACCTCGCATATGTCTGCTCCAAACAATAGAAAAATAACTTTTTTTACAAAGTCATCTCGTCGTCCTCGGTGGATACATCGTCATCAGATGCATCATTGATCTCCCGACCGGTAATCTCCTCCCCAAGACTGACTTTTTCGAAGACATTGGTCACGTCCGAGACATCCGACTCGTCCGTCACGACAGCCCTAGACTCTAAGATCGCCAACATTTTGATCGTGCTTGGATGTAACCGATTTCTCTTCTTTGTTACGATATCGGTTGTCCGAGAAAAAAGAGCCTTGGAAGGCGCTGACATACCCGGAATGGCTAAATAGTCTCTCGCGACTCGATTAATGATCGGAGTATATTCTCTTCGGTCTTTGTGATACATCATGATGTTAAGACACTGGCGTGTTCAATTCCCTTCGAGGTAGGCAACGACTTCATGCACATCTTTCGCATCGATCTCGGATTCAAGATAATAGTCAGTATCGCTTTCTTGAACATGACTAGACTGACACAGAGAATTTGCATGACTAGAATTTGCATGACTACTTCCAATCACTCTCGACCCATACTTGGAATATGTTGCCAAATCTTCCTCGAACTCCTCCGCGTAACGGCTGAATACATCATAAAAGTAGGACTCGATTTCATCGACGGCAGACTGGGTCCTGTCTCGCCAAGAGACACACAGCCATGTTCACAAAGAAGCCGTCTACAAACGCGGTCAAAATAAAACCTTACCTCGTCAAGAGGCTTAGACCACAAAGAATGCCGCATTGTTCTTTATTTGGATTAAATGGGGGAAAACTAGCAGCCTTCAGGTGGTGATAACATCTCTCGCAGAGTGTCCCTCCCCCGTCCTTATAAAGCCCGTGAGACCAACTATTGACAGGGCTACAGCCAAGACATTTTCTGGGGCGTCAGTTACGCAGTTCACGTAACAAGTAATCGTAAGAAAGTCCGGCCAAATTTTTTATGCGTGGTTACGCGCTTACGTGCAACACCACAAAAAAAACCGATTCTCACAACACTGGTCTGACCCACGAATTGAAGTCCCGCCAGAGATGGGCAAAAAGTGCGTAGCCGCGTAGAGAATTTAATATGCTACGCTACTGAGTAGCGTAGAGTAGAGAGCGTAGAGCTTGTATGCAGTATAAACTCTACATGGATAGATAACCGGTTTTAAGGGTATTTCAATGGCTAAATTTCGAACAGCCCCTGGTATGCGTGCCCAGCATTCTTTCTGGACCGTGACGCGATTTTCGTGCCTTGGAAACGCCTGAACCGTGAATGGCGTGTCGTAGATTATCAGACGCGCCATGTTAGGTGTTCCATCTAGGCAAGTACTACGAGTATTGCCAAGCAATGCACCTCCGATTTTCTTGACGCCAGACCCGAACTAGAGCTTTTGAAGGAGAGAACGAAAGCTTTGAGCTACTTACTGACCACGATCTTGCGACAGATTATGAATAAGAGCTGGAGGATAGTATGAGCATTTTCCTGCAATAGACCACGGTCACCAGTGCCATGAATTCGCTTGCTCTCTTTTTCGAGCAGATGTTTCTACGTCTGACTTCATCTAATTATACCAGTTTATCACGTTTGTAATTAGCGCTTCTTGCTTGATGTCTCTATTCCCAGTAATACTATCGACTATACGACATCATTCATGATACATACCCAAATTTTGAGACACAGCTTCCTAAATTCTACGCTACGCGACGCATTAGTAGCGTAGCCCGATTTTCACGCTACGCATGCGTAGCGTAGGCCTTTTGAGCATCTCTGAGCCCCGCGATCATCACGTCTTTAGTTGATTTAGTTTTGGGTGAATATGAACATAGCAAGAATGCTGCTCTTTGAAAAGCAAAAAGCTGATTTACGCGAAACACACTAGTCAATACGATAATGTAATTATGGAAAAGTACCGCCTGGTTTTGTCCCTGATCAAGATCTTTCCAAACCTGTATCGCTGCATTACCGTTTCTGCATACGTTATTCACTCCGAACTGAAGTGTCAAAGTTTCAGAAAAAAGTTTGCTAAAGTGAGGGATAAATCACCACATACGAGGCCATGGTTTACCGTGATGGCTTTGGTTTACACTTTTTTTTTCGAAAAATAAATTTCGATAAATAAACTCAAACATTCACCATCTTCAAATTTAATCGATGCAAGAGACGCATCATCATATCCTGCACGTGCGTCAATAGACGCGTCTGCGCTTCGCGTGGTGACGCGACTTTTCACGTTTGAAGTCCCAAAACGACTCCACCCACCCACCCAAGATCTAAGTAGTCACCATTAACGATTACAAGGATTGCCCAATCTCACAAGCGTTCCTTCACTTTCTATTTCTTTTGACCAAAAAAGGATCAATTACCGAATCGGAATAGAAAAACCTTGGTTTTTATCCCAAAGTTAGACTGCACTTATTGCTATTTAACGCTATATCACCCCAGAAACATGTCTTCCGAGCCTACTGACGCGTCTAAGACGTGGTTTCGAAAAAATTTGGGCGTGGTAGAAGATGACGCGTTGACGAAACTTTTGCTGGTGAAAAAGCTCTACAATCTTAGCAACGATGACGTGTACGTGAAATGGGAGTCCTTTGTGGTGACGCAAAAAGACGGAGAATTGGAACCGAGCGCACAAAACGTCGAAAAGTTCCAGCAGCACTTGCTGGAGGCGATTGCGGCGGCTAACAAGAAAACTCCCGCATTGAAGAAAGTGCGTGACCTCAACCAGAAACGGAAGATTGATTTCTCGTCTAGCCCCGGAGTTACACTTCCGAGCACGCCCCAGTTCAAGAAACAGAGGCCTATCTTGACCAGCGAGCCCGACTCTTCGCCCACAAGAGGCGCAAGCCTCTCGAGCCCCAGTAAATTGGACACGGACTCAAGCACAATCGTGGAAACGTTGAACCCACACGTGGAAATCGCAGATTTCGCCGAATCCGTACAATTGGGAGCCCATTTCAACCCAGAGAAGTATAAATTCCGCACGTTGTTCATGAAGCTCCTAGAAAGTGCCGATGTGTTGGACGAGCAGATCGATTACGTGAGCCAGCACATTCAGGACCAGTATAAGGACGGCGAGATTCTGCTCAGTAACCCGTGCATGAGCTCGCAATTCGACATCATTTGTTGTGGTCGTGTGGTGCCAGATACTCCTCACTACGACCCACTGCACCTGCAAGGGCTCAACGATAAATCGCTATTTTTGGAAACTTCACGTTTTGGAGGAATAGGCCAGCGGATCCCAATGGATATTTCGAATCTCGAAGAGTACTCATTTTTCCCAGGCCAGATCGTAGCTTTGAAGGGCAGCAACCCCACGGGCCGCACTTTCGTTGTACATGAAGTGTTGCCTTTACCTGCATTGGGCACGCCAGTCTCATCGATAGAGGATATACAGAGGGACCAAAGTCCGGGCCAAGGGTCGAAGATTTTCATTGCTGCCGGTCCCTTTTCCAACCAACACTCGCTCAATTACGACAAACTCGCAGCATTGGTGCATCAGTTGAATACCCAGATCCGGCCGCAGGTGGCGGTTTTTTTCGGCCCGTTTTTGGACTTTACAAACCATGCTGTGGAGAACGGCGACGTGTTTTTAGAGGGCGTGCCGCAGGCGCAACAGCCAAGAAGCTTGGACGAGCTTTTCCAGGCGAAAATCAAGCCGATTCTCGAGCAAATCGACCGGAAAATCAAAGTGATCATTTTCCCCTCTTTGAAAGAGGCCATAAGCAAACACATGTCTTACCCACAGAAAGCTCTCGACCGGAAAACACTTGGGCTCCCCAAAAACTTCAAGTGTTATCCCAACCCATGCTCGTTTTCCGTCAATGAGGCGATGTTTGGGGCGTCCAATTTGGACATCTTCAAGGACTTGAAGGATGTGTACAAACCATGTATGCTGGGTGAGGGCAAGATATCTACCAACAGGTTCGACCGGATCGCCACACACATCTTCCAGCAGAAACGGTATTACCCTATCTTTCCTGGGTCACTCAAGAAGACCTCCATGTCAAGGCTGGACGCAGAAAAAATGGCTACTTTAAGAGACGGTATTGTGGGCGAGGATCTTGCCGATATCGCCATCGGCGGCTCCTGCTTGGAAGTGCCCTACCTAGGTCTTGCTGAACTCGAATTGTCGCTTCCGGATGTCTTGATAATCCCATCTGAGATGAAATACTTCGCGAAAGTCGTCAACGGCGTCGTGGTGATCAACCCGGGCTACTTCATTCGCCCTGGCAAACCCGGGTCACGTGAGGAGGGCAGTTATGTGGTGTTGAGCATCAAGCCCGCAGACGAGACCGATCCTGATAATATCGAGAAGGTTGAAGGCGCCGACACGTATTACCACAATATTTATAAGCGCTGCCGGGTTGATATCTACAAGAGCTGAGGGTTTTCATCTGGGACGAGGATGGGTTCACTCATAGGAAGCTAGGCTGATGGTTGGCGTATACTATGATCCTGAGAGATCGATGGAGGCTCATTACGAGATTTGATTGGTTTACCAATCCGAAACATCTCCAGAAGTGTTCATACTGTTGATAATGAAATGTGGTGCAAATCTCCACTACCAACCTGGAGTTGATACCAGGATGAATGTAGTCTAGCATCGGGTGACCCCCTCGACCGAGTCCATTCGATACCACATTTAGCTAGATCGTCCGCGTGGCCCCTACGTTCAACCCCCAGTTCTTTTTGCCCATCGTTTTCCAGAAGTAATAGATCCGTCTGCTGACTTCTTTGATCTTCCCAATTGAACCAGCTAAGGGCCCCATTGTTGTCGCGTTTTCAAGACCGTCCCAGGCGCACCGGGAAACCGATGTGGCTGCTCATTGAGCTACTGAACATGTTCTCCGAGAAACCCACTCAGGGAGAAGCAGATAGAAGAGGAAAATCAGAAATAGGAAGAAAAAGAGCTCTTTTCAAAGGGCACACGAAAGATACACACGATCATCCACGTAACCTCGAAATTCATATCCAAGTTTTGGAATATCAACCAGGTTATCTGTTCCTCGGCTATATGCAATAGATCAGCCAACTCAGGTTTCACGAAGAGACCATTATCGATCTGACCTGGATAAATAATCGGACCTCTTCTTGTAAAACAAGCCTGAATCTGTGTAAATAGTCAAGCTATACTTTCCCCTCCATATTCGAATTAAAACCAGAAGAAAAAAAAACAATTAACACGGAGGTCAATTTGCTGTTGACATTACACTTTTCGCCCCTACAACTAGAGTTCCAAACCTCAGATTTTCCATTCCAGAGTTCTTATGAAACCATCAAAGTCCGTAAAAGCCCCGGTCGGAATCAGACTCA
The DNA here is from genome assembly GCA_030556465.1 of Metschnikowia picachoensis. Lineage (NCBI taxonomy): Eukaryota > Fungi > Ascomycota > Pichiomycetes > Serinales > Metschnikowiaceae > Metschnikowia > Metschnikowia picachoensis. The sequence continues at coordinate 3,098 of JAKTUB010000535.1, read as the reverse complement.
CGACTCAGATTTCGTCACTACCCCGACGCATGCCTAATTCTAGGTTCAGGATTCAACGATCTGGACTGAAGTAACGTCGCAGATAAGGTTCCCGCGCACGCATTTGGGTGCGAATTTGCGTACTTTTGGACTTTTGAGCTTGTGACACAGCCCATTCTCTCTCTTTATATTCCTCGAGCGACCAATCTGCTATTACGGTTATGAGCTTTCTAGATTTATTCTTTTAAACCTTTTCTTTTCTATGCTCAGCGAGAATATGCGAGTATTGTTTCTGCGCAAAAGCCGCTGAATGATGCGCGCCATCAGTCAATATCAACAAGCTATTCAAAGCATCTCTAAATTCAATTGGAGGGGGCCTTGGGACGAATTTGTAAAGGGTCTTTTCTAATTCACAGATTGTTTTTGAAAAAGGAAGGGGTTTTGGGGGTTGAGCACGACGGTATGTCTCGCGATGAAGTTTGAGGAGGTGTTTCGGGATGGACTTGTATCTCGAGCATATCAATTACTTTTCGTCTGCAAAAAGGTACTAAGCCAGTGGACAGGAAGCTGCTTCGGATCTTTGATGCAGTAAATGAAGAATTTTTTGTTTTTCTGCATAATATAAGGAAGTCTTCTTTCAGAACATGAACGAGCGTCTCCGCTTGTACTTCGCCCTCGTTCTGTTCTTGCACAAGCTGCTGATAGATTCGCTTTAAAGGCCCAAAACACCCAACATCAAGGGGTTGTAAATAACGTGAGGTGTGTGGTGGCATATGAATCGGAATTATTTTGTTGGCGGTACAAATGTGGTCAAATTCAACAGTTAAATGAATTCCGTGACCGCCAAGAATCAAAAGTTGATACTCGCCTTTTGCGCGCCCTCTCGTTTGTGGAAGAAGACTATTTTAGCCTATATCGTTTGAAGTCCATCCGTTTGAGCTAACACCCGAAGGCCAGTTGTCTTCGAATGCATCAAACCAAGGTTTCCCGAGTTGCATCCCCTTGACCACAATGAAGGAATCCAGGACCCAACCCGAAGCATTGATACATTCAATAGCCGTCACGTACTCTTTGTTCCCCGCCTGCACAACTTTCTTTTGAACACATATATCACTAGCTGTGAAGACTATTTCTGACCCAGTAAGTCCCATCATAAAGCCCGTTTCAAAAACATTGTACGTATCATCCTCACAAATGCCATACTTGATTTTGACATCATTCACGACGTCTAACCACGGATTGAAAACAGATGGCGATTCACATATAGCTCTCTTATAATCATATCGTCTAATACGACAAGTTTAAATGGCTGGATGTCTCGAAACAAATCTTGTTGCCCACTTTTGTCCAACAAAAAGATCCTCATCTGGCTCGCGCAACGCGAGTAAAAAATCGGGCAAATTTCGTACACTAGTGGGCCGAGACGGAAACCCTCTAGAATTCATGGAAGGGGCCCATTTCACCAACGATATTTCTTCATGCTGCGTCAATTTTGTCAATTTTAAGCGTGCCTGAGAGCGATTTAAAACACCTTTAAGCCGACCGCGAAGAGTCGTCTCAGCGACACCAAACTTGGCCGCAACAGCACGCACAGAAGAAAATTCCCTTTTTTATAGGCTTAAGCAGCAATTCTGACACTTTCCCCCGCTGTGTCCAAAATTGGAGGGGGTGCAGGCAAAATCAATTCATGACGCGTGTTTAGAAAGTTTGTGTACTTTTGGGAGACGCATTCCGTTTCGCGTGCGCGGGAACCCTATCCGCGACGTTATTAGTGAAAATAGCCATTCACTGCAACATGCACATGTCATTTTTCTTGTCAAATCAATCTGGATAAGCTATGATATTAATGTCATTGTCAAATTCAATTTTTTTTTCATTCCGAAATCCAATCACAGTGTCCAGTGTTGTATTGTAATCTGTATGATTTGCGCGCGAAGCTTACTATAGATCACTATAGTGATTACAACAGATTACTAGGCTTACTATTACTAAAAAGAAAATTTCGAGATTACTATATAGTCCTATAATTACCAAAAAGGCCTCAAAAAGGGTAAAACAGGGCGTCAAACGGTGCATTTCCGAAGAGCAACAGGACACTATTTTCGATTTCTACGCTGCTCGACGGAACACTTTTCCGGTTATCTCACAGATGGCAAGAGATTTTTCGGCTATTCCTGCCATTTCTGCATCTTCGGAAAGGATTTTCTCCAAAGTAGGGGACATTGTCACGAGAAAACGGAATCGTTTACAGCCAGGCACGATTAAGATGTTGGCCATTCTCAAAGCACGGGACCTCGTTGTTGATGAAGATAGCACGGTATTCGGTGTCGCTGAAGGGGCGAAGCTGACGTCTGATAACATCATTGACAAAGAGAATGAAAAGCAAGATGAAGACGGAGAACTGGACTATTACTATCGAAGATTTCGACACTAGCGATGATGATGACGAAGCTCTCGTGACAGTTTTCAATCCCGAAAACTAACATATAAATATTTTTGTACCCCATTAAAATTTTAGATTCACCATCACGATATCGGTAAATGACTTTCTGCGCTCGTCATCAGTGACCCGTTTCATAACACCTGCAATCAATCTGAAAAGAGCTGTGATATTATTGTCATTGTCAAAATCAATTTTTTTTTATTCCGAAATCCAATCACAGTTACATGGCTAAGATTCTCGTGGGGAATGAGCATATGCGAGTCCTTAAAACCGGGGGACTTCACTGGCTCCAATTTCTCCTCGAAAAAACCGATCTTTTTGAAAAAAAACTTGCACTGCACTTTTTCATCCAATGAAATACAATACATCAATGCCTGGCGCGAGGGAACCTACAAAAGCACAGAATATGATGTGGCGAAACAGCTCTACATCACCTCCGAGTCAACGCTAATGGAAACTGTGGCTGACGGTTGGTTGCCCCGTGCGGTTGCGGAAAAGATCAGCCAGGTTCAATATAAGTCTTAGAGCCGGAAGAAACAAGACGAGTTGCTACCGCTTATCCCAAGGCGCTTTCAGGAGATTTGTCCGGAGGTCCAATCGGTCAAAAGATGGGAAAAATTCTGGAAAGCCTTGTACAAAGAAGAGTAGCTACGCAGAAACGACCTCACGGCCCTTC
>JAKTUB010000534.1:0-12287 GCA_030556465.1 Metschnikowia picachoensis | reverse complement strand
AAAAAAAATTGGGCCTGATGATATCGAGCTGGGTGTGGATTCTGATGACGAGTCCTTTGTTGATGATGCAGAATTGTGTTCACAGATCACTCAAGAAATGAATGAGAGCGACGATGTTGAGATGGAAGTTGACTCGAATGAAAACAATTCAGTTTGTATACTACTTGACGAGTGAAAACTCTTTTACTTTGGTATGAAGTACCATCACACAGATGGAAAGATGGATTATGATATGCTGAATTTGCGTATATATATTTTTTTAATGAACATATTTATCAGTGGATGAATTGCAAGACTTGAAAGAAAAACCGGACTTAAAGATTCGCCGAAATTTTGTAGCATGCGCCTGTCACAAATCGATTGTATTTTGCGTAATTTAGGGAATACGAATTACTCAAAAAAACGATCTCGTATTACGAAAAGTAGCGTAATACGCATTTACGTTTTCGTATTTTCACCACAAAAAAGCGTAATCGTAATACGTTTAACGATTACGCAGGGGTCATCACCACGTAATTCGTAAAGTTTCGTATTACGCGTCGTAATGCGCAACACTGCGCTGGACGATGAGGTGATGTGTAGTGTTCGCTTAAGTTCTCGTGAAAACCCATACTTTTTGTTTTATTCTATCCATTCGCATGAGTGTGGGTGATACATCGTACCTCGCGTTCGTCCTGTCAATTTTCACGTGTACGAATCTAAGCCTAGCGCCAATATCCATTTTCACATCATCCGGCAGTACTTTCTATCTTGAAGTCGGTTCTTATTATTCCATACATCAGATGCCTTGAAATAGCGTCATCTCGTTGCTGGAAATCTGTCCCAATGAAACGAGATACACTCATGTCTAACTTTGCTAACCTTCTATATCGCACATTTTAACATCTACAAAACCCTCGGTATCCGACAGCTCCGCGCTGGCTATACGTGCAGGGAAATCTCTGGCTGGAAGCCTCCTTGTCATCATGAATGAATGAGTAAGACAACATATGGCCACCGCCAACGCACTTCCATGTATGTTGAAAATTATATCCATGTAATCGAACTCTCGGTTTGGGTTGACGAGGTTTTGCACATACTCCAGCGTTACGCTGGCGCCAATTGTCATGGTCAAAATCGTGAGTTTCCACGGTCGATGTGTCTCCCAAAGAAGATAAAACTCCGCTGTTAAGACAAAAAATGTGACAAAATGTATGGCTTTGTCGTGACCCAAGGAAATCAGTGAAAATCCGAGAAACGCCGCAAACATTGATGTCACGCAAAAGACTGTAAATGTTAGTAAGAATGTCAATGGAGCCGAGGAAACGGTTGGCCTTTATTTGAACACATCCAAAGTAACAAATACATACGGATCAACACGAATAGTCTGACCATAATGAAGTTTGAAGCAGTATAGATTACAATGATTGTATTTTTGGGACAGAAGAACGTTCTAGGTGAAAAATGTTAGTGACACAAGACAAAAATGTTGACGCCTAGGCGAGTGTCTCCCGCGAGATCTAAGATGCCCCGGATTCTGCAGATCTGCCGAGGCCAGTGATCTGGATCAGACGCACGTGATCAGATGATGAATTCAACAGTTCAGCGCGAAAGTCCGAGCGATGTAGGCTAATGCTGAATTATTCCCGGAGTTTCCACTTGCCTCTATCTTGTATTGACACAACAATTTTCTTGCCGAAAAGAGCGCTTCATCTGAGTTTACGCGACGTTCGTAATCCTCAATAATCTTGATACCATACTTCTCAATGTTTAGAACGGATTGTTGACACGTAGGTTTTTGCCGGCGCGAGTCTTTTTGAAATCGGTTGGTGAGCCCCTCGAACCGCAGGCATTTTCATGCGGCTACCCCGCGATGGCATTCAAACACTCGGTTTCTTCAACACACTACCGCAGTCAAAAGTCCAAGACGATGCTTACTCGACGCTACCTTTCAATCAATTATTTGGTTCAATCGTTACCTAAAAGTTTACCGGCTCCTCTGCCGAAGTCAAGAGCTCGCAACCCCCCTCTGTCAACCAAGATACCCTCGGAAAAGGGTTTGAAGTACGTTTATACACCTAATGATTTAATTAAGTACTTTCGTGACAACTCTTATGGCCACCCCCTGCCCGCGCAAATCACCCGCGCAGATGCTCTATTTTATGAATCGAAGATCAAGCATGAGTGGACATGTGCTGAGTTCGCTGAAATACCAGACGTGAAAGTTGCAAGACTTTCTGAAAAGCAACAGCAAAAGCTTTCTGCGATCGAGCCTTTCCATCATCAAAATTTGGAAAATTCAAGGTCCTCTTTCGGGATTGATCCCCTGCTCTTGAGACCGCTCCCAGAAGTTCTTCTTTTGGGTCATACAAATGCGGGGAAATCTACGCTAATTAACAGTATTTTTCTCAACAAGTCAGAGGCCACCACAGGCAACGCATCAACTGAATACGCTTATGTGTCGAAAAGGGCGGGATACACGAAATGCCTAAACTGCTATAATGTGGGAAATAAGCTTCGTGTGGTGGACAGCCCAGGGTACGGGCAGTTTGGAGAAGAGTCACAGGGAGAAGTAGTGCTTGATTACATTCAAAGACGCAAGCAACTACGGAGCACTTTTTTGATCATTGATAGCACTCGCGGAATTCGTGAGGAAGACGCTGCGCTAGTTGAGTACCTTACCGACAACGGAGTGCTGTTCGAGATCATTTTCACCAAAGTGGATGTGCTCATGCAAAAGCAGTTCCCTAAATTAAACACGCCGGACAAACATCATGTGCAAAGTAGAATTGAGGCCTACGAGCGGGCAAAGGAGGGAAACAGCAAGGTGGTCCAGTATTTCGAGAAGATAATTGACGAAGCCGGACTCCGCGAGCTCGCCACTTTACCCAGACTAATCTTCAATAATTCGCATACGAGCAAGCTATTGATGAAGCGGTATGGCTTTAGAGATATACGGTTTGCCATTGCCGAGAGCTGTGGTCTCGTGAAATCTCCGATACAGGTTGTGAACGAGCAATCTACAATGTCGGGCGGGAGCAAGGGCAAGAGAGCTACGCGCAGGCCTTCGACTACGACTAGTCTATAGGTTACTAACTCCACGGTCAAGAGCACCACACTCATTTTTGTCGATAAAGTATTCATACATGCAATCAAAGAACGTCTAGAAGCGGCCGCGGCCACCACGAGATCCACCGAACCCGCCACGAGAGCCGCCAGATCCACCTCTGAAGCCACCGCGGCCACCTCCAAAGCCACCCCTCGAACCTCCACGCCCACCGAAACCGCCTCTGGATCCGCCACGCGCGCCAAATCCTCCACGGCTTCCACCGCGGCCACCGAAACCGCCTCTCACACCGCCACGAGAAGCGCCTCCAGCAAATTTTCTTTTGGGCTTAGGGCCAAGCTCCTTTGGTTTAGGCAAGAATCTCTCCAATGGGAGCAATTTGTCTGGTGAAATGAAAAATTTGTCGCCGTCTTTGAAAGATGCAGCTTGCACACCTTCAGAGGGCTTGATTGTGAAAAAGACCTCGTTCAATGGGCCCAAAATCTCATCGACTTTACCGACCTGAGTCTTGTTCTCCAAGTAGATTGGGGCATTGAAATATGGGATCTTGACATTGATGGAGCGACAGACAATGTCACCCTCGCATGAGTGCAAGAAAGCGCCCATTTCCAAAACAGATTCCGGGGGACCTTGTGGGGCTGAAAAGCCACCACGGCCACCGCCGCGGCCGCCTCTAAATCCGCCTCTACCTCTGTTCATGTTGTTCTGAGTGGTTTAGTTTGTAAGTATTCTATGAAGTTTTTTCACTGCGATGAGAAGCATCTTGATTGTGCTGGTGCACGGGTGCAACAAACAGAATGTCCAATTTTACAAAGGTGCGAATTGAAAACGTTTCTTGAGCCTGGAGGTCAGTTTCGAAGCACATCGTTTTAGTGTCCATCGATCAGACTTTTTAACCACGTAAGAACTTAAAGCATCTGCTCGCAATCTTGTTCGGTGGTAAGGAATTTTTACATACATCTAATTTTGCAGTCATTAAATGAGAAAGTGTCTGTAAATCTTGCCCGATTTGTTGTCCGCTCTCTCAACAGCGCGCTCAAGCGATACATCAACATTGCATCAACAACGTTGCGAGATTTGTCTCATTGGGTGGGTCGTTCTCGTCTTCCTTTTGCACCATGGCCCGCCTCTAAATATACCATTGCTGTGGCTACCTCTGCCTTCAAACGGACATTTGAAGCAGAAGTATTTTATTGTTTTTTTCGACCGGCGTGATACTTCTCACTGAGAACAATTCGTACACCCCTGCGCCGGCTCATTCTCCTCTCCGAGAACTCCGGCGGCCGCAATTCTCGCAACCGCGCGGGCAGTGGCCCAGCACTGCACTGCACATTCGTCGCCCACAGTCCCCTGACCTGCCCGCGACAGCAAAGCCCGCCGGTTATTAATTCACAAGAGCCATTCAACTCTCATATTTGTTAACGCTCATATTTGATCGATGAGCGGCGCTAAACGTATGTGTTCTAGTGGCACCTTCGTGAGAGATCATTTACTAATATCAAGCAGCAGAAACCATCTCTTTCCGAGTGGGGCTTACCCAGGAAGAAAGGGAGCTTTACTCCCGCCTATTCAAAGCGTTGGACCCTGAAAGAAGTGGGATTGTAACCGGAGATAAAGCACGGGCTACTTTTGAAAAATCAGGCTTGCCGGCGGACATTCTTGGAGAGATCTGGCAATTGGCTGATAGCAAGAATTTGGGCTTCTTGACCCAGTTTGGGTTCTGCCAAGCCATGCGCTTGATAGGATACACGCAAGCTGGGCAGTTCCCCAACGCCCAGCTCGCGGATTCCCCCGGCCCCTTGCCAAATTTCGCTGATTTACCCTTTTCAAATCAGCCATTGAGATCTCAATCGACAAGCGGCTCTTTGTTGCAGGCGCAGCCTTCGTCTTTGATTCCGCAAAACACTGCGACACAGCAGTGCTCGCCGCAGGCGCCTATTGCGCCAATTCCTCCTAGGGATCTCGAAAAGTATTCACAGATGTATGTCAAGACCACTGGTTCAATGATGGCGGCATTGGACGGAAACACTGCGAAGCTGATTTTGATTAAAGCCAAGTTACCCACGGTAGTCTTGGGCCAAATATGGAGTTTAGTCGATGTTAACAACCGTGGTTTCTTGGAATTGCCCTCTTTTGTCATGGCGATGCATTTGATTCAAGGCCTACTCAGCGGAACGTTGAAGCAGTTGCCGCCCTTTTTGCCCGAATATGTCTGGAGGTCTGTAGACATACCATTCTCATCGTCTCAGAGCCTACAGCCATCTTACTCCTCTACTAAGGCGCAGCTGTCGACAATCGGACAACCTTCAGTTCAGCAGCCAACGAGAGATGTCACGGTCATAGGCACCCCTCTGGTAGCCCCGTCTGAGTGGCACGTGAGCACTCTTCAGAAGCTGCAGTTTGAATCTATTTTCGACAAGCTAGATAAGTCTCGGTCTGGCTCATTGGCGGCAGATCAGGTGGCCTCTTTTTTGATGACATCTCGCTTAGACCAGCAAGACCTCGCGACCATTTGGGATTTGGCTGATATCCAGAATACTGGGATTTTCAGCAGACTAGAATTTAGCATCGCCTTATTCTTGATCAATAGGAGACGCGCAGGCCTCAGCTTGCCAGATGTTGTTCCCGAGGAGTTGATCTCCTCGCTTCTGCAAGTCTTTCAAGTGTCCAATTCAGCCTTGCCTGGTCGCTCTGGGCGTAAAAATTCGCTGTCAAAGCACGTACAGCACGTTTCTCTGATGAGGCAGAAGTCTTCTATGGATGAGCTAGCTGACATATTTGGGTCTGCGAGTCCAAACCCTGCTACTGGTTCACTTACCCCTATCTCCCCCAGAAAAAGTGAGCTTGAGCAACGGTCAAGCAGCAGTGAATTGTCTCACGCACGTGAGACACCCAAAATAAGACAGCACTTGACGTCTTCTTTCAAGCCATCCTCCACTTTTGGGCAGTCCTTACTTGCCAACAACACCACACAAGAAAAAGACGGTACAGACTTGATTGGCGAAACTATCACTTCTAGCCTGAGAGATCATGGACGTGCTCAAGGAAGCCATACTTCAACATTAGCTTCTACTGTACCTCATCCCCCACTAGACCCTCAATTTTCTTCTGAAATGAGCAGTTCTGAAATCGCGGAAGCCAAAAAGAAGGTGGTGGACTACGAGGCATTGCGGTCGGTTCCCGCGCCGCCTCAAGCTAGACCCATTAACGCGGCCTCCCCAACCCCCAACACAGCCTCCGGTAACGAGCTCAGCAAAGCGCAAGGATTCGCAAATTTCTCTCGTGCTGAAGGGAATCAAGAGAATACCGACTTGTTGGCCGACTCCGAAGTTTCTGGTAGATTGTCAGAGGCAACTTCAGATATTGCTAATTTCTCCAATCAGATAAAGTCTCTTTCCACCCAGACTTCAAATCTTCACGACAAGAAGATCCGGGCTGAAAAAGAATTGGCTCGTATTTTGAGCGTAAAAGAAGAAATCAATTCAAAATTGAGACGGTTGAGAACCTCATATGCGAGTGAAGTAATGCAAGTGGAGAAGGTGGAACTGGAATTACAAAATGCCAAAGAAGAACTTGAGGCATTGAGGTCGGAAGCTTCCATTGCGGAGGCAAAGTTAAACAGCATATCCATTGAGTTAAATGAGAAGCAATTGGCCGTTGAGGAGATTCAGAAAGTCAACTCATCTCTCAGAGAAAAACTAGGCAACTTGAATGCCGAGATTGCTGCGGTCGAAAATGAGTATCAGAGCAAAGCTGCAGAGAGCGTCAGATTATCGAATGAGGCAAGTGTCAGGAAATCACAAGCTCAGGTTGTGCTTGTGAAGGTGGACGATTTAAAGCATAAGATTTCTGAAATGGATAGCTTGCGCGAAAACTACCAAAAGGAAATCGAAAACTTTGAGAGTCAGATGCGTGATTCTGAGCACCAAGTATCTGAGCTTGAAAATCTGTATCATGCTTCAATCAAAGCCTTGGATGAAACCAAGCTGAAGCATATGATATTAGCAAGTGTCACTGCCGGCACGGGCTTCCGTGAAGCAACGCATGCGAATGAAGTCAGCGAGAATACCAAGCGATATGAGCCAGAAAACAACATGATTGAGAAAAATGAAGAAGATCATATTGCAGGAGTTGATCTGCAATGTGGTGAGAAGGATGTAGTTTCACCTCGACTTGACGGATTAGTTCAAAGCTCAACATTTGAGAACGAAGAAACCAACCCGCAAACCAGAACTAGATTCAGCATAACGGGGCTCGTTGATGAGGTCAAACATCATCCTGCGACTGGCTTTATTGGTCCTGATAGTCCGAAAGATAAAGGTGAGAAAGCGTTAGTAAATTCGGTTAATTTGGATCCGAATAATGAAGCTGAAACTTCCTTCAGTGTGGCAGGCATCGTTGATGAGGTAAATCGCCATCATGCGGCAGATTTGACAGGTGTGGCTGATGTAAAGGATGTGGACCACAAAGGCACTGCATTCAATGTGGAGGAACCTGAAGGTTTGAAGCAAAGATTTTCCCCAGTTCCTTTGAGCTATGAAAATTCAAGTCTATCCATCACGGACTTCAACTCCGCTATTAGCCAACAAGGATTTTCAAAGAGAGCCTCTATGTCATCTGCTGCCGCGGATTCGTCTAGACAGATAGATGGTGGTGAAGTTGGTGAAACTCCTATCACTTCGCCTTCGAACTCGGAATATAGATTTCAATCATCTAATGCTGGTGTTGGTGGGATGGTTGGGATGCCGGGTGTGTTGGTGGGTGTTCAACGCACAGACTCCTTGACTTCAAGTATCCAAAATAATCCATCCATGTCAGTCCGAGATGACAACATTGACGAGGTGAGTGATCGGGATACTTTAGAAGATGCTGCACCATTTACACATAATCCCGCAAGGAACCATAAGAAGTCTGAGAGTCATCAGGAAGATTCGAGCGAGGGGGAAAGGTTATCATCGGGTGTCGAACTGTTCGAGCTTGTGAACGCGGATGAAGCAAAAGGAGTTGAAAGGGCTAGAAGCCCCCAAAGGGCTGTTGATGGATATTCCCATCCTCTCGCACAGAGTTACAAAGCTCCTGATTTATCGAGCGGCTCAGGAAATCAACAAATTGAGGAGTTTCCCTCTCCCAGAGAGCTCGACTATGATGACAGCTCGTCAGATGAGTCTGCGAGAGATGCTATAATCAAAGATCAGTTCGATGACGCGAATGAACATTTCACAAGCCAAATTCAGACTAAACCGGACTACGAAATCGAGAAAGACTCTAATAATCTCAAATCAGCAACTGAGGAGGTTGATGAAGGGAATGTGCAGAATGAGTTCTTTGATGAAGATTTCGACAACTTGGAAATTGCAGATGATGACAAACAAGATGAAGCGGATATTCAACACGACTTAACAATAGATGATCATTTCACAGGAGTCGATAACTTTGGTCATCTTGGCCCCCATCATGCGTCAGCACCAGATTTTTCGGGTCCCGTTACTGAAGCTGCGAACGAGAATGATGAGTGGGAACAGTTGTTCGCGGGTTTTGGCAATGCTACCACTTCCGCGGCACGGCGCGAAACTTTACAAGGAGATAGTCATCATGATTTGGCAGTTCAAGAGCTAGTGGCAATGGGCTTTGAGAAGTCAGCGGTCGTGGAAATTTTAGAAGAAGAGAACTATGACGTGGAAGTCGCGACTAACTATTTATTAGATCACGCATGAAGTAGCACGTTTTGCTAAATCTAGTTTTATACAGAAACTAATACATCAACTTGGTTGCACCGTGGCTTATTCTTCATACCAAGTCTCCAAATTCAGGCTTTGGTCTGCTCAAATGTTCCAACAGGGCAGTGGGCCTTTCTGTCTGTGGTGTGACTCTGACAGCATGCCTTGATACCGGTGCATCCCAATCGACGATAGCTAAATGTACTGTTCTTCGGTTGGCTCAAACTGCGACAGCAGAGTTCCCATTAGGCCCTCAATTGCAAATCGTGCGCGAACTCAATGTGCTTGTAGAATTAATTGAGAAGATGCTCGGATTCCTCATCTTTCGAATCCACAACTCTTTTGGTGAAAGGCCTGTTCTCATATATCGCTTTTTCCTGATCTACAAGGAATATACAATCAGCGGATGAATGTGCTCTGCAGGCTTCCGCCTCTCCAACTTGTTGATTGATTGAGCGCCATTTTTCATTATGTCTTCAATTCGGTCTTTGTAAGATTGCTTTAGCGGTGCGAAAGAACCAACATCAATAGATTGCCAAAGGTGCGACGAGTGAGGTGGCATGCAAAGCGGAACAATGGAATTCTCCGTACAACTTTCGTTGAATAAGGAAGTTCAATGACTGACTTCCATGGCCATCCATTATCAAAAGCCAGTATTTCCCGTGGACGTGGTCTGAAGTGAAAGGGATAAAAATATTTTTGAGCCATCGGACTGAAATATCGTCATTTGTCCAACCATTGGGGCTAGGCTCAATTCGTGCACCTTTATCAATTGGACAAAAGGAGGTAAGATTATTTTTCCCTTTGATAACAATCACTGGTGGCAAATACCAGCCCAAGGCATTGGTACACTCAATTGCAGTAACCCACTCACGACTTCCAGGTTGCAACCGTGATCGTTTCCCCTTGAAGTCAGATCGTGTAACAACTTGTGAGCATGAAACTTGTCCCATAGCAAATCCGGTTTCATCAAAGTAAAACATGTCTCTCTTATCAATATTGTAACGATCTCTTGTGCGCTTTGATAGATCGAACCATTTGCCGATAACCCGTGGATCTTCCATTTTAGCTCTTTGATAATCAAGCCTTCTCGTGACAACTGTTTTCAAGTCATCGTGCCTTTATAAAAAGTTGCTCACCCAAATAGCTCCTACAACTTTGTCACTCGGGAGCTGCTCGCGTGTTTGAAGAATCCTGTTAGCCATTTCTTTCACATCCTTTGGTCTTGGCGATGCACCGCGCGCGTCTAAAGACAATATTCGCGTCTTGATTGACGATTCCTCAACCTTTGTGAATCTTAAGAAACTCGCTGCAAGTTCCTTGACACTTTGACGGCCATTAATTCGATGTTGAAGAGTTGAACGTGGTACTTCAAAAAAGCGAGCAGTTTCGGCCACTGAATTTGTCTCGTTGTCGGTGAGGCTCTTGAGGGCCAATAGAAGCCTTCATTGCTTTTGTTTTCTTTCTTCTGGGGTCCGATCTCGAAACAGGGTCATCGCAGACATTTTTTTATTGAACAAGGTTTGCTTCAGACTCTTTTGATCATGTCATTCTGGGTTATAGGCTCATATTTATACGAGCTTCCGAGCTATCCGACAGGATGCCGTGAACACAAAAGATTCATGTATGTGGCCTCAATTTCATTCGCGCGTTCGAAGTTCGTGTTTCAAAATAAACAAGTGACCAGATAATAGTTCTCTGCGTGAAAAGGCCATAAATTCCCCGCAAGGCCCGTTTTGGCTGCAAATATATGTACCATTGCGGGACTCGTCATTGCCGGAATTGTCGCGCCTCGCGCGCCGTGATTGCTCAATGAGCGCCTCTCGCCGCTTTTGATGCTTTTTGATCTCATCTGCACGCATCAATCAGACTAGCGAATATGTCGGGGAAAGTCGGTCTTACAAATTACACATGCTCCGAAAAGTGCCAGTAGCTTGAAACTCTAGTTCATCCGCAAAAATTTTGCGTAAATCGCACGCAAACTTGAGGGACATTTTGGTGCGTTTTGCGCATTTTCTTGTGTCATTGATAAAATACTCATAGCCCCCGAAACTTCCCGAGTCTCCTCCTAAGGCTCTTCCTTCAAACTTCAAACATCAAATTCTTATACGATCTAATTTTTTGAAAAAGTATAGTAATCTGGAAGACTTATGAGTTTTAGTACAGCCTCTAGGGCGATGACAACCTAATTATTTCGCATACGCAGCCAAGCCAAGATATCAACGCAAGGCAAGGCAGCGAAGCTGACTAGGGTTTTATATATATTCAGGTATAGTTTTGTGGAGAGCTAGGTAAGTAACTCTGGCACCCAGTCCTTAATCAGATGTATCAAGCAAAAAAAAAAAAGAACAGCACACATCGTGATATTTCCGTGGCGCTCGTACCCCTGCTCGAATTACCGCGATGCTCGAACCTAATATCCAACAGGAAATGCTGTAAGTGAAATCGGTAGCTCTGACGCGGCAGGAAATAAGAGGGGCATCACAATTTGAAACCACGCCTCAAGGCATTTTACTTCCGAATACCGAATACGTGAAGAATCGGCGCCAGGGTATGGTGAGAAAGTTTCTCAATTGTGAGGGCAGGGAGAAAAATTCCATAGCATAAATTACATCACAAGGTGCAGTAGGCGAGGAGAGATTTTTGCTGAAGCACCTTCCAAACCACCGCAAATTGTGTTGTGATATTAACATCTTCGTGTTAATGAATACTCCGCAGGAGTATCCTTTTTGTTTGCATATTAAGTTGCTCAGTGGAAAGGTGCAGGAACTTACATGTTGAATGTTTATAGTTAGTTCGGTTGAATGGTATGGATCAACCTACATCTAACTTTGTATATTATAAGTGTTGAAAGGATTGGTGAACGATTAGTTCGAAGGTTGGTTTTTTTTTTCAACTAAGTGCACCATGTGGAAAACCTCAGTCTTTTATAAGGACTGAGACATAGGAGCAACCCCAAGTTCCGCATTGAGCATTCAGCGAGAACCATTGTTTCAGATAACCCCACTCTGAGTTTCACATAAACCCATTGTGTGGTAAGCAGTGTTGAACAAACCAGCGTATTTACGCCGTAAAAGTTTTTTTTCGCGCGTATTTACGGAATTTGGTTGCGTATTCGTATTCGTTTTCGTTTTTTCGGCAGACCGGCTCTGCGTATTCGTATTCGTATGCGTATACACAACCGGCCCGGCGTATACACTGCGTATACAAAATTTGCCCCGGCGTATACACTGCGTAAATTCAAGCTTCAGCACATGACCTTTTTCTCTTTACGTGCAACATACTCACAGCGGTCGCCGGTTGCATCTCATTATAACTTGCATCGATCTTGAATAAGCCTGAGTTTTTATTCGTCAGTCTGGCTCTTTTTGGGCGCTGCATTTGATTGATGAAGGTATACAAAAAAATAGATAGCCTTGCACTTGATATACACGAGGATGATATGAGGCTTATGCGAAAATCAATCAAGAACACTACTCTGAAAGATAATCTATGATGTTTGATAAATCAGCATCATCATCCTC
>JAKTUB010000533.1:0-12334 GCA_030556465.1 Metschnikowia picachoensis | reverse complement strand
GTGGATTCTGGAGCAGCAGATTGACGTTGGATGCTTGAATGAGCCCGACGGGATACCGGTCAGGCGAGTTGGGAATCAGGGAGTCAGCAGGGAAGTAGAGTGGCATAACAAGGCGAAACCAAGCGTTAAGATATTCCACTTCGGCTGGGTCAAAGAACCTTCTCCACGAGATCGTAAGAAAATTAGCAAGTTTGGCTGGTTGTCGACGTTCGCCCCGAGCGTGGTAGGGATACGTGTACCCAAACAAGAATCCGTACCAAGGCGCATACCAACGTTTAGTTGGAGGCGTTTCCTGTGGACAATTGGGGGTCGCGTATGTGTCGCGGTGGAGTTGTGTGATCATCAATTGGATCTTGTGCCGAAACAAAATGAAGTGCCAATTCAGGTCGTCAAAAAGAACCTCTTGAATAAAACACGCCCGTTTGCCTAGAAGTTGGAGGTGAAGATCAAGACAGCCAAACCCTCCCAGTTCAATCCGGTTGAATATGGTAGCTTTGTCAACTCGAGGAAAAAACTCCTTCAAGCGCTTCTGTAGATGATTGATGTCGCTGGACTTCATTGGAGCATGAAGATCTCGAAAATAAAGCTTGGAAAACAAAAAAGTATTGATTCCACTGGCCCTTTGGATGGGAGGAAGCGTATAAATGGCCGTCAGATGAAGAGCGCCAACAAGATTCCTGGTCTCCGAGGACCAGGATAAAGCCCTATTCGAGAAGCCCAAATACTTAAAGGCCTCCGAGTCGTAGTTCCTCAGTGGAAACCCGAGTTTCTCGCTGATTTCACCATCGCTGTGGTCTCAGAAATCGAAGACTGCAGACTTTGAGTTGTTGACCATGCAATTAGACACTATATGAAACTCTTGCAATTTGGTGCTCAAGTATTGCTCATCCCTTTCATTCCCGATGTATACGATGAGGTCATCTGTGTATGCATTCAAACGAAGTGGGTGGCTGAAACCCGATTGATGTTCGAGTTGTGCACCATGGAGATTGTTGTGGAGTTGCGCTTGAAGCGGTTCGATGGCAAGAATGAACAAAATGGGGGAGAATGGATTACCCTGCATTGTGCCCACTTCGAAAGGAAATCGTATGCTCTTCATTCGATTCATCCAGAGACGCGCGTGTTGAGACCCGAGAATGGTCATGATTGCCGTGCGGAGTCCGGGCGGTACATCAATGTGGAGAAGAACCTGCTCAATGTACTTGTGAGAAACCGAATCAAACGCCTTTTGGAAGTCAACCATCGCAATTTTTGTGTCTCTCCAGTTTGTGATTTGTGAGTGAGGCGCAAACGATGACTTTGGGTTGTATTTGTCTGAGTCACGAAAAATTGAAATAATTGTCCGGAATTGTGCAATGTTGTCATCAATGTGCCTTTGAGGAAGAAACCCTTTTTGATATGTTCCAATGAAATCATATACCGCCGTGATGAGGCGATCGTTGATTGCCAAGCATATGAAACGCAAGCTTGTATTGGATAAGGAAACGGGTCGAAGGTCTGCGACGTTCTCCGAGTGTTTCGTTTCGGTATAGGCGTTATGAGTATCTCCGTCATGCGCTTAGGTATCTCACCTTTCATCAAGTTGTTGGCGACCTGTGTGAGCTGAGTTCCGTGTGCTTCCCAAGTGGCCTGCCAAAAGGCGTATGTTAGACCATCTTCTCCGGGCACGCCGTTCTTAGAGTGTTGAAGGCAACCATATAGCTCTTCATCTGTAAAAGGGCGGTCTAGTAGTGTTGCCGTCTCCTCTGGAATCCTACAATTCCAGTTGTCCAAAAACCGTTGGATGTTTTCCGTGCTCGTTCCTTGTGGGGCCTGCATCCTCGGACCCCAGTAGTCCAGGCTTATTTTCAATATCGCAGGGCTCGTTTCGCCCAGAGTCATCCCATCCTCCGTGGTCATTCTTCGAAAAATCGCAGATAGAAGATCAAGAATCATGAACTAAGGGCCAGAGAATAACTCGTGAGCATGACTTGTGTCTGATTAAATACTCATAGTCCCGTCAGTATTCCCCAAATTTTCTGCAAAAATTATTCACACAGACATGAACAGGCTAAATTACAGTAATATAAAGGGTGATCTAGAGAACTTAGGAGTCTTGAAGCAACAAACATGGTGATAACTTCCATGGCGCTCGCACCCCTGTTCGCATTGCCGCGATGCTTGAACCTGAATAAGGCCTCACGTAATTTTCAAAAATAAACCAAAGTTGAATTTTCTCGACTACGACGGCTTGTTCTTTTTTCAAATTCAGCTCGAAGCTTTCGTTCCTTTAAACTTGTAATATAATTGATATGAAGTATGCAGGCACCAGATTAGCCATCATTTATTCATAAGCGCAGAAAAGTTGAATTTTACAGCTTAGCCGACGTAAGTATCAGTCTCAAAAAGCTAAAAAGTTATTTGTATCACTTTCTCGTTCCTTTCCCTATTGTACAACTAAAACAAGAAGTCCTCTTTATAAGGCGTCAATCCTTACGATGGGATACGCTGGAAAAGGGGATACCCTACCCACCTATAATAAGATGTATAGACTGCTCTAGGCGTATGCTCTGAATAAATTGGATGTTATCAGCGCTCACGAGCATCACGTGAGCCCGGGATATGCCGCTTAAACTCTTGCTGCGCAAGTTTTGTTGCACATTAAAAGGTGAAACACGGATCATTGTCGTTAAAGCATACACGGCAGCCCTTCAAGATCAGAAGGTGCAAGATTTCTAAGAGCAGTGAGTTTTGAGAACCATTTTTTAAGAAACGACAGAAAGCTCACATGTTAACATGTTCACCGACTGATTTTCCAGTATCCGGCCAACCGACGGCCATGCGGAGTCATGCAGGGAAGCGAGCACCCGCCTAAAGTCGATGAACGAATTAGGCAACCCGCCCCAAACGCCGAGAAACACGTGTGAACCAAAAGGTTTGAGCTTAAGTTCATTATTTGTAGCCTGAAGTATTCGTCTTGATCGCGTCTTGCTTTTCTAAAAGGCGGTATGTGCATTCCAGTAAGTTCGAATCTAAAATTGGTGATGCATTTGATGCATTTGATTCTGCGGATTGCAGGATTTTGTGGAGACTCACGGTGGATTAAGTATGCAAAAAAAAATAGCTAGCCGTGAGGTAAATTTTCATTTTTGGAATGGGAGTGTACATTTCCGACCCCACTCCACTTTTTGTCGAGTGGCCAACCATCTTCAATTTATCTTAATAGATCAAAATCCACATCCGTTTTGCTCCAGTACCGCCGTTGTACTCCATTGATAGCCCCACGCGTTCTGCCATTCTCCCCCAAAGTTCCCCCAAAGTACCCCCACGTATACTTATGCACACGCAACACAGCGTCCAAAGCTAATGACAATATCAACATTTCTACACGATAACTTCGTGCCGCACATTCCAAAACAGACAGATCAAAAGCCTGTTGCAAAAAACGAAACTTTGCCAGATAATGACGCGAAAAGCACCAGCTCGGTGACTTCAAGCGATTCTGCCTCCACGCGCGAGAGTAGTAATCACCTACAACGAAGCTTGAGAGGCCGGCACGTGCAGCTTTTGGGTATCGGGGCCACTATTGGCTCTGCCTTATTCGTAGCCATTGGTAAGGGGCTCCAGTATGGCCCACTCAACCTCTTTTTGGGCTTTCTTGTGTGGCTGATACCGATTCTCTTCATCACGGTATCCACCGCGGAAATGGTCACGTATCTACCAATAACATCGCCCTTTGTGCGGATGGCTGGCCGCTGCTGTGATAGCGCGCTCGAGGTAATGACCGCGTGGAATTTCTGGTTCTTGTGCTGTGCACAGATCCCGTTTGAAGTTGTCACGGTGAACTCGATCATACACTACTGGCGAGACGACTATTCCGCCGGGATTCCTCTCGCGGTGCAAGTGGTGCTCTATTTTTTGATCAATATCTTTGGCGTGGCAATCTACGGTGAAGTGGAATTCTGGCTCAGCTTGGGCAAAGTCGTGCTAGCATCTGGGCTCATATTATTCACATTCATCACAATGGTGGGTGGAAATCCACAGCACGATGCGTTTGGGTTTCGGTACTGGCGTGACCCAGGTCCGATGTTCACTGCCTACCACGAGGGAGCGTTGGGCCGCTTTCAAGGCTTTCTAGCATGTCTTATAAGGGCCACATTCACATTTGCAGGGCCAGAGTACATCTCACTCGTTGCCAGCGAGACGATAAACCCGCGCAAAACGCTCCCGTCTGCGTACAAACAGGTCTTCATTAGATTGTCACTCTTTTTCCTTGGAGGTGCACTTTGTGTCGGGATTCTTGTGCCTTATAACGACCCTCTTTTGCTCAAAACATTGGGCACCACTGCTCCGGGCGCTGGCGGCTCGCCGTACGTGATTGCCATGCAAAATATGGGAATACAGGTATTACCCGACATTGTGAACATTTTATTGGTCACGGCCGCGTTTTCCGCGGGCAACTCGTACACTTATTGTTCCTCGAGAACCTTATATGGCTTCGCTTTGGACGGCTATGCGCCGAGATTTCTTACGGCCACGACAAAATCGGGTATACCGATGTATTGCGTGATCATCTCGTTGTGCTGGTCATTAATTTCCTTTTTGCAGCTCGGCGAAGGCTCGGCGGTTGTGCTCAACTGGATCATCAACCTTATCACTTCGTGCCAATTGATAAATTTCACGATTTTGTGCTTTGTGTACGTTTTCTTTTACAGAGCGCTTAAGGCACAGGGTATAGACAGGCAGACGTTGCCGTTCGTGGGCTGGTATCAGCCATGGCTCGCCATTATAGGTGGGCTGCTTGCATTCATCATGATTTTCGTGGGTACTTACGAGACTTTCCTCCCGGGCCAGTGGAAAGTGTCGTCATTCCTCTTTTCTTACTTGATGATCTTTATAGACATTGCCATTTTTGTGTTTTACAAGGTTGTTTTTCGCTCCAGATGGAAAAAGCCCGAGGAAGTCGATTTGATTACGGGCTTGAAGGAGGTGGAGCAGCATGAGGAAATGTACTATGCACAATTGGAGGCCAGGCATAAACTTAACTCCGAAGGTCAGCTCAGGCGAACGTTTTTCCAAAGATTGTGCGTTGTGCTTTTTGGAAGTGAGATGAAGTAGCGTTGATATACACGCTTTTGATGGGAGAGTAGAGAGTCGCGGTTCATACTGATGATAAGTCATTGATGGTAACTTCATGTGCTTGCCTTTACGTGGCTATAGTTAACCAAGACCTATTTCTGGTAAGAGAAGCTTTGTTGCGTGAGAGTCAATGACTGCTGATCCATTATCGTTTATTATGTACGGGTGTACACATAACCGGCGAAACCAATCAATTTTACTTCGAACATGTTCAATCAAATGTTTGTGTACACAATGATCGACGACTCAAACGGTTTCATGTTACAACAAAACACCGAACTGTTTCAAATCTGCTACACCATCATTATTTGGTCGAAGCCGAGCAAGGTTTCGTAAGCACAGACTGACTCATTGTCCCTTGAGAGATCTTTCAACCATGATTTTTGGTGTTTGCTTGAGGGAGTGATATTGATATGCTCTCGTTACTTTACTTTCCGCAATCGCATCGGCTCCGTTCATCACCGTATCATTCCGACTCAACAGAGTGCACTTTACAAAAGCACGTTTGTTGGTAAATCTTAAAACAGAATGTCAGATACGTTCGGCACAGAGGCAGCGCTTTGCGAAGACGATCCGCTTCTCACGTGGCCAGGATAAAACTACTCAAAGATTCATCCACAGTGTATGATTTATGCAAAATCTGTACTATTCTAAGACTTAGGGCGTAAGAAACTACTTCAGCACACGGCTTGAAGAAACATCTCCCCGCGATCACTTAGTCACGTGATCATTCAAGATACCCAACAACCAACATTGATGTGTCACATGTTGCGCCTAGAAGCGTCATCAAGGCTCCGAAGTATTGCTGTGAGTTTCGTCAAAACCCACAATAACCTAGAATTCTCTTGCTCGCCAAGTCGGCCCCAGTTGTAAAAGATCCGTGCTTCTTGGTACGATCTGAGAATCTCATTATACTTGTTTTCATATTCTGCCAAAGGCATTGAATTTATGTTTTCCAACAATCTGCCAGCGCCCGATAATATTCTCTCAAGGCCAGCATAATCGTATGGGTTGAATGTACAACTTGAGCTTCCCGCAGATGTTGAAGGCGCGGCGCATTCTTGAATCCGAACTGGAGCCAGAACAAATTGAACATCCAAATTCTTAGGTTCCATTAGTGTGCTTGAAAAAGGAAAAACAATTTCTACATACATTTACCGTCAGTCATTCTGTTTTTCATTACAATAGGTTACGCAAATTTAAATGGGCTTTTCTACCTATTGTTCTATACTCACCACGATCTTAGCATTATTTGCAATGAGCGGAACCTTTCTTGACTGAAGCTTGGAAAGAAGGGTCTTTCCATGTATATTTATACTGCCGTAATCTGTAGTCATTTATTGCAAGGATGGCTACGAGTAGCAACTTATCTTTCTTTTGTTTGGATGTGGTGTTGTTCAGTACAGGAAACGGTTAATCCTTTGATGGAGCCAGATCATTTGTTCTTTGACACAATTCTTTTTGGGAAGGGTTTCTTGGAGTAAGACTTGAATAAATAACAAAAATCTTTCTTACTCTTCCGAGTTCATACGAGTACGCTCCTGCCCCACTTATAAAATTCGGCGTCAAGTTTCAACACAACCCGAATCTGAGGTTGAAACGATGCTTTTTTACCGATTATATATATTTTCGTCTTCCAATAAGCTCCATCTCTCGATAAAGTCTAGTCCTCGGGAAATGTTTACGAATTCATGCTGCGTAAATCAATCCACTACCCGCCCTAATCAGAGTACACCTGATTGTTCTCGGCCAAGGTATTCGTATTACGAATGCACTACTGAGATAAAAAGCCATAAGGTATACCGTAAAGCCTGTTTGTGAAAATATTGGTTGAAAAGAAGAGCTGAGTATATTTCTCAAGAACAGGCGGGAAAATATCCGTTTTCCCAATCATTGCGCTCGGGGAAGATAACCTGAGCACTATTGCTATTTCAGCTCGAAAGGTGTGATTTTTATAAGCAAAGTTTGGGGCTCGAAACCATTTTCGATCTAATGATTTGCATTTCGTGATTTCTGCTCGAGACAGCTGCATGTAACTTCCACTGTATTGATATCGAGGAATTTGAATAATAATTATTCTAGTATAAGCACATATTTCATTCCCCATTGGCGTAAGAAAAACTCTGTGATGAAAGCTGAGAAGTGGAATTTCAGGGCTTCAAATTGAGTTGTCCCTAAAAGTCATACTATCTGGATCATCCGGTGACTTGATTTGCCATATGGTACGGGGACATGATACAGTGCTTGACTATAATTTCTCATTCATTTTATAAAGATCTATGTGAGATATCTTAGGCCCCAGTCCTTAATCAAATGTATCAAGCAAAAAAGATCCTCTTCCAATTTGCCACCTGTGTATATGTAGAATCCATGGATTTAACTAGAATTATCATGCTTTTCGCAGCAGCAGAGGTGTGACCCGCTGAGAATTGGACCAGCAGATCGGCTTCGCCATTCTGAAAACGGGCCTTAGCGGTTACATGGTAGATGCAAGGATCCTATAGCTACCGATCAGAATAAGCGAAAACCGAAAAGGGACTTGATTTCGCTAAAGATGAAAAAAAGAAAACGGGCCTCTGAAGACCGTCCAAATGGTGTACTCTCGGAGAAGGCGCGAATCACCGGATGGGCTCGCAATACTGATTCTTCTGTTGCAAAAGTTTACGCCACAGGGCGGGCAAGTACAGTCATTAGGCCCATGATTGGGGCGATGACAACTCAGTGAAATCTCATACGCAGCCAAGCCAAGAGAAATATATGAAAAAAATGGTCGCGAAGGAAAGGAAAGGAAAGGAAAGGAAAAACAGAAAAAGTGCCTAAAGCCATAAATTCAAATCCGGTAGACCTGTTTTATCAAAACGTGCCCCCTCACGAGTGAAAATGACTTCGTGACAAATCAGGCGGAGAGAATTGCTCCTCAAGAACGCAATTGTTGGCGCGCGCTCCACCTTCTCAGCCCGCACAAGGAGGATAGAGGTGGGGCCGAGATGTGACATGAAATCAAAAAGGTCATGGATAAATACAAAACTACAACATTTTTTCGACTAAAAAAACTCATTTAATAACGACAAAACCCTTTTCTACATAACAGAACAAAAGAAGTCCACAAAAATCCCATTTCAATGCATTTCGTGTGGCCCCAAAAAGGCGGTGCTGACCTTGCAGACCTGCATATAAACCCGTGAATCGTGTCATCGTTTAGGGCCGCACCGGGCCTTTTCGTCGCGAGCCAATGGCCTCAAGAACATCCACCAGGATTGACGGGCTAAAGTCGCAAAATTAGCGTGACCCATTTGAGCAAGGTGTGACCTTTTTATCGAGATATTTTGCTCAGTGCACAAGGGCAAACTTTTTTGAATCCCGCTCCTTCCTAGTTGTCCATTCAATACCCGATTTGACTCGCCACATGTTCGCAGCGCTTTCCTGAAGCATACAGGGAGGCCCAGCACCAAAAAGCACCAAAACGCGTGACAAAGCGCAAAGAAGAACGGAAAACAATTGGCACAAATCACATCACCAGTCAAGCCATGACTCTTTTTCTGTGGCTCGCCCCGGCGCTGCATTCGCTACTAGAAACTTTGACGGAACGCACAGAGCAGAACCAGGCACAGCTCTTCACGCAGAATCAGAATCACGTCCAAAAAGCGCTAGCTGTGGCTGCTTCGGTGGCGTCCATCGTGTTCTGCATGATTGCAATCTACATGTTTCAGGCGATCGACCCCAAACGGCTTGTGTTCAGGCACCATTTGATCGCGTTCTTGATCTTTTTCGATTTTCTCAAGGCAACGATTCTCCTCATTTTCCCCGCATGGGTCATGGCCGACGATGCGCTGTACGCGAGTGATAAGTTCTGCCAGGTAGTGGGCTTTTTCACGGCCACGGCGACCGAAGGCGCCGATTTGGCCATTTTGGCGTTTGCAATCCACACGTTTTTTCTCATTTTCAAGCCAAGTCTCAACGTCAAGTTCGAAAGTTCGAGTCGTATCGAGGGCGGGCTATACAAGTTCCGGTACTATGTGTACGGTCTCTCGTTTGTGATTCCTTTGGCGATGGCCAGTTTACCTTTCATTGGCGTGGGCTATGACTCGTTTGTATGCTGGTGTTATTTGCCGCAAAGGCCGTTTTGGTACCGTGCAGTTTTGAGCTGGGTGCCACGGTACGTGATTGTCATTATCATTTTTGCCGTCTATTTGCTGATATACTTGCATGTGTTGCGGGAATTCCGGATGTTGGGCGGCGCTTTCACAAGTCTCCACCGGCAGAGACTCACGGGCACGCAAAGTGCAGAGAAGGACACCAAGCCCTCGTTCTTTTCTGCACTCATGTTTTTCCTCCGCAACGTGCGAGCGTTTGTTTTCCCTGAGTTCCTTTGTTGTGGGAAAAACCCGGGGTCGACCCGAGATAACTCCGATTCTATTTCAAACAAAGACTCCTCAAGCGACGAACACAACAATGATTTTCCTGGCGGACCGAATGACTTGGAGAACAACCTAGGCGACGCCGAATTCCATGCTGCCAATCTCGAGAGCTTCCAAAAGCGCCAGAGGACCATTGAGAAGCAAATGAAACTGATTTTCATTTATCCGGTGGCCTACGTGTCGATATGGCTTTTCCCGTTTGTGTTGTACTGCACCCAGTTCTCTTATGAGCAGGACCACGGCCCCGTCGTGTGGCTAAACTGCCTCTGTGCTTTTATTCAGCCTTTGGCGGGTGTGGTAGACTCGCTGGTGTTTTTTTACCGTGAGCAGCCTTGGAAGTATACCATCATGCGGAATTTTGAGAAGGAAAACGAGTGCAAATTAAATCTTGCGCTCGCACCAGGCGGTAGCCTTGACGACTCGGAGTCAAATACCATTTCAGCCCGGTTCACAAAGTCATCTGTGGCCATGAGCATGCATGTTGACATGTCAAAATACTCCAAAAGGAGGCAGATCATGTCGAGGTTGAACCTCCCGTTGATGCGACTTCCAAGCGAGGACAATATCGCCCGATTCCAGACGGAGCACATAAAACGGAAGATGGACGCTTCTCGTCTTGAGGCTAAGGACGCGAGAGAGAGCCCTGCTACGTGCAAGGAAAAGAAAATTGATGGTTTGCGGGTCAAACACGATTTCTCGAACTTGCTTAGCGGTGAAAATGGTGCCGGCAACTTTTCGCTGCGGTTTGACAATCACGCATTCACATTTCAGGACGATAATAGGCAGCAAACGGTTAGTATTGGCAACATCTCCAGTGACCGACGAGTCAGTGTGGCCTCGGCGTCCAGCAAGTCTGCGAGGTCGGCCAGATCCCGCCGTGTGTCTGTGTTTGAAGGGCAAGACCCTATCTCGGAGAATGGCACGTACATAAAAAGCGTCACACGCACGCGGCTGGTACCGCGCAAGTCCGTACAGACAAAAGCGTCTGAAGACGCGGACGAAGAACTAGATCTTCTCGACTTCTTGGCGCGCGGGCCAGGTGGGCGATAGTTACGGCCAAATAGTGAATAGTACCGGTCTGTTACAATCATGCACAATACTCGACAAAGGGCTTTCTTTGGTGCAAGCCAGTTGCCACGTGATTGTAGATTGTTTTTCATTGTTTTTGATCGACTACAAAGGTCACTTTTCTTTGGAGACCACTCCTTGATACTATCATCGGCGCAATCACCGTGCAAATGGTGCTATCATAAAATGCGGTCATTCTTTATTTCTTCACTAGCTAAATCTTGTATTCAAACTGACTCGGATGCAGACCTTTGTGTGTACAAAGTTTGACGCTTTTCAAATACAATATCATCTACCGTTCCCGCCTCGCAAGCACCGAAATCCGCCCGTCTATTTTCAGGCCCAAGAAACGTGACCACTAAATTGTACCCAAACACACAAGCAATCATAACTTTCGCGTAGTCGAATCCTGGCTTGCCAGAAGCAGTGATGACGGGGAATGTCTCGCCTAGTGTGGACTCAATCGTTGCCGACGCGGATGAGATCATATTGCCCAATTGGTAGGATAACCCAACGACCAAAGAGCGGTGTGTAGGTGGTGCTAGCTCCGAAAGATACACGGGGATGACGCCCCATGCGCCTTGGATACCGGCTTGCATGAAAAAGGCCCCAGCGGCAATTGCTGGCCCTTTCGTGTATGCTCAGGGATAGACCATGGCCGCACCCAAGATCAACGCACATAGGATTGTGAGTCTTCTGCCCACAAACGTGGACACGTGACCACAGACAATAGCGCCAAAAATAGCGCCCAAGTTGGCCACGACGTTTATCACGGCAGACCGGTTTTTGTCGAAGCCTAGCTGTTGAGAAAGAAGTGTCGGGTATAGGTCCTGCGATCCGTGCGACATGAAGTTGAACCCGGCCATCAATAGCACGCAATAGACTATTGTGAGCCCGTATTTCTGGAACCCCGTTTTCGTCTCTTCAGAAATCTCATACCATTTCTGGCCGGCGCGGCTTTGTCTTTGGGCGTCTGCCTCGGCCCTTTGTCCCTTATAAGTGTCTGTTTCGGAAAGACACAATCGCCAGATAATGAATACGACAGGCGGGCATGCAGCGAACCAAAACAATGCCCGCCAACCGTATTGAGTATTGTCTGTAATGACCCGGTTGAAAACGACAGCTAAAAGGTACCCAAATGCATACCCTTGCTGGAAAATTCCCGATAACACGCCCCTGCAATAGACTGGAGAATCATCGAGAGAGGTGGCCAATGAGAACCCGTAAACGCCTCCCATGGCAATTCCAAACATGGCACGAACCCCAAGATATTGTTTGTATGTTTGCACAAACCCTGTGCCTATTTGCAATCCAACCAATAAACTCAAATTCACCACATATGGCCATTTTCTTTCGTAACGGTCACCCCAATATCCGAAAAGCAATGCCCCAACGGTTCTCAACATAAGCACCAAGGTGATTCCCCACGTGACGTCGGCCACGCTTCGGTCAAAGCTGGCTGCCATTTCTCCAGCGTTCAACGATACAGCGAAAAAGTCCATAGAATCCCAAGTCCATGCAGCGAAGCCCATGAAGAAGAAGTTCCAGTTTCTCGTCGACATGTCCTTGAGGTCGCGAAACGAATTGCAAATATCGCCCCATGAAGATCTTTCTCTTTCATCTTTTGGAACTAAAAGGCTGCTGAATCTTGTTTTTAAATACTGCCCGGTTGATAAGGCGGGAAAGTCACGGAGTTTTACGTGTTTGGCATGATCAGTCAGAGAATACAG
>JAKTUB010000532.1:0-12404 GCA_030556465.1 Metschnikowia picachoensis | reverse complement strand
GATTCCACTGGCCCTTTGGATGGGAGGAAGCGTGTAAATGGCCGTCAGATGAAGAGCGCCAACAAGATTCCTGATCTCCGAGGACCAGGATAAAGCCTTATTCGAGAAGCCCAAATACTTAAAGGCCTCCGAGTCGTAGTTCCTCAGTGGAAACCCGAGTTTCTCGCTGATTTCACCATCGCTGTGGTCTCGGAAATCGAAGACTGCAGACTTTGAGTTGTTGACCATGCAATTAGACACTAAATGAAACTCTTGCAATTTGGTGCTCAAGTATTGCTCATCCCTTTCATTCCCAATGTATACGATGAGGTCATCTGCGTATGCATTCAAACGAAGTGGGTGACTTAATCTGGAAGTAGTGAGAAATTCGAGAATTGGCCCGCGAATCTGGCGCCACAGCAGCAGGCGCACAATTATAGGGCGAGAAAATGTGGTGCCAACTTTGGCTCTGATTCTGGCTTTTCGCGGATCGGGCCTGACTGAATAAATGATGTACAAACGGGGCCTATAACGGCCGAAAGGGCTGCGAAAAATCACCCGCGGGAAACCGAGTGAGCGGTACGATGTTATAATCTCTGACATTTTTGCTGATTGAAGAGTCAATATTCCCGAAAGTATCGTTTTTGATCTGGTTGAGAAATTACTTGTATGAATTTGAGTCTCTTTTGGGCGAAATATTGCAAGTTGATCGCTCAGCGTTAGCGGTAAAGGGCCGGTGCTATGGCCAAAAAACGACCCAACCTGGTAGACATCCTGATCCCGACAAAGAGTCGGGTTTTAGTAAGCAAATCAAAAAAAAGAAACCATCAGCCTTGAGTTCTTGGAGCTTTCATACGTCAACCTGCTCGGAGAATTCATCTTCGACGGGTTCATCTAATATGGCTGATTTCACCCTCACAGGCTAACGATTTTTGGCCCCGAATGCCAAGCCGCTCTGACCGGCACACAGGACAAGGCCCGGGGCCCAATGCCTGGCTGGTTTTCTCGTGCACACCAGAAACTCGATCGATCCAGATCATTCATTTCTGAACACAAATCATGAGACAGTCGGCATCCCTTCTCAAACACGTTCCGCTCATTAAGTTTGTTGGCGGCCCACACCACGGTACGTAATTGTATCCATGAGAAAGTGCAATCAGATACACCGCAACATCGTGAAGCGAACATAAACCCGAATCTCACCGGGGCATGTTCACAGGAGGAAGCCTACCCAAAATGCTGAAACTCGAGCAGTTGTGGGGCATGCTCATATAAAATAGGCCGGGATCGAGAGCAAAGTTATCCTGGGAAAGAAAATACGGGAATGTATTTGAAAGTGGCGCAAAATCTTCCCACCCAGAATATCGGAACAAATACTAACTCAACCAAGGTGCTTCTGCAGCGGCAAAGGTGCACCCGCTTTCACCTACCGGCAAGATGCCATCTCTTCAAAAGGCCGCTTCATCGCATCAACTGTCCTGGAAGCCTATTGAGCTTAAGGAAGGTGAGGTGCTTTTGAGAAATCATTTGTCTAAAAGATTTAGATACGCAGTTCCAAGCGCCGAGGAGACTGAGCAAATTGAAAGCGGTGGTGCTGACCTTGTATACTAATCATGGTGCAGTGGAGAGAGAGTTGGAGATGATAATCGCAGCATATTAGAGTAAGGAAGGCGAGCCCCAAACCGAATAAATTATTGAGAGGACACAAGCAGTTCTCTCGAAATCAAACAATCACAACGTGAGCGTAGACCTTGAGAGACACATTTTATGTCTATAACGCTTCTTCTTGCAATATTCACTAGTGAGGCGAGACACTTCACACTGAATACATCCCCATTGTCAATGAGCTCATACATGATGGTTTATCGCTATTTGGCATATGAGTAGCTTATGATTCTTGCTAGGAGAAGAGAGCAAGCTCCACATGACATCCACTCTAGCTATAAATGATCTTTTCATTCACATATAGTACTTGGGAAGTGAAACCCCGCCTGAGGCCTATAATTCTGCGTGAAGCAAAAGTAAAAATAAGAAAACGACAAAATCTTCTCTCACTCTCGCGTTTAATCGACCTCTGAAGGGCTGCTCAACTGCCAATACAAAACACTTTAACATTCAAAGGCGGCTGTGCCTTGCCGGACACATTCTCTTGGCTTTACTAGAGCACAGGATCGAATCTGTAACATATAAACCGGCCGGATCTGGGAGAAAATACAACGCACAAAAAAAAGGCATAAATCCCCACAATAATAGAGATCATCGTGGACTTTATCGCAATTGTTGAACACCATTGATCATGTATAAAGAGGAACAAAGGTATCGCATTATTCACCGAAACATCCTTGTTGCTCCTCGTGTTTACACTAGCAACCGATTTTTTATGACTTTAAATCCACTCACATCCACAAAATCTCTACCATTGTTGATGTCGACGAATCTCGATCCACAAAAATGATTCATCACATTCAAAGCCGTATTCAAAAGGGTAGTGCGCACCTCACTGCGCAGACTCGCCACTAGAAAGCGCACCACATAAAAGTGTAGTATATACTTGGTCGTCCGTCAGATCATCAGCAATTCCTATATCGCCAATCCTACCATTGCTCAAGATTACATAAGGGTATTCAGATTCATACGGCAAAAACGAAAATAGTTTCAATCTAGAAAACCACTTAATTTCTTAGGCCAAATATACCCAAAACTCAACCCAAATAACCGCGCCCAAATGAATCACGATCCTTTAGAGTGGGGACGCCCTAGCAATGAAACCTACGGCGCATACAATGCCAAAATTGCCGGTGCGGGCAACTCTGAAGCACTGGCAGACTTTCCTTCGATGCACACACAGCAGCCGATCATCACCGGAACATCTGTGTTGGCGCTTAAGTTCAAAAACGGCGTGGCGTTGGCCGCCGACAATATGGGCTCTTACGGGTCACTCCTTCGCTTCAACAACCTCGAGCGGTTAATTCGTGTTGGCGCCGAGACGATTGTGGGCATCTCCGGCGATATCTCGGATTTGCAGCATCTCGAGCGGCTCTTGCACCAATTGGAAACAGAACAGGAGGTGTACGACAGCGATGGCGGCCATGGCTTACGCGCACCCCACGTGCACGAGTATTTGAGCCGTGTGATGTACAACCGCCGCCTGAAGATGGACCCGTTGTGGAACGCCATCATTGTGGCCGGGTTCAACGACGACAGAACGCCGTTCCTTAGGTATGTCGACCTTTTGGGCGTCACCTACGGTGCGCTGGCATTGTCCACGGGCTTCGGTGCACACTTGGCTGTGCCCTTGTTACGCAAGCTCGTGCCATATGACGAGGACTACGAGAAGGTCACCGTAGACCAGGCGCAAGAGGCGATCACTGATTGTATGCGTGTACTCTATTACAGGGACGCGCGGGCGTCCGATAAGTACACTATGGCAGTCTTTACTTTTGACAATGGCAAGGTTGACTTGCGCTTCGAGCAGAATCTCAAGGTGGAGAACCAAAACTGGAAATTCGCCAAGAATGTGATTGGTTACGGCAGCAAACAATTGTAAGCAGCCTCAATTGTGTCATGTCCACTGATGAACCAAGCAGAGCCCAGTGCATGGCAGGCGCCTATGGCTGTGTCACCTTGCACGCTACTCTGCAGCACAAGGTTAGTCGAAATATAGGTGATCATGCTCGCCTTGCTTCCCTGTCGCAACGCGTAGCCAAATGCGTAGGCCGAACGAAATGTCGATTTGGCTGCGATTGAGGTTCGTCACAAGAACATACTTGGTATCACGATTAAATGCTCAATGATCAATAACCTCACGCAAACATTTGTAGCTACTGCGATGGTATTTAGCGCAAGAAATACACTTGCTTGCCGTCTCGCTTTTTAAACTGACGTGCCAGAATTAGTCTTTTAGTGGTCTTGCCACAGCTCAGCTGTTTGCTTAGTTCCTTGAAAGCGGACAAATTTTAGTTCCTTGAAAGCGGACAAATTTTAGTTCCTGGTATTGGTATACCAGCGAATGTATAGTTACTAATACGCTCTTCAGGGAACTGAAAAGATACAGCAATTATAATATCCGCGGTATTACGACTACCATGGCTAATAATCGATGTTAAGTCTATATTTTTATGGGTAGAATTTAAATTAGGTTTTGCAGGTTGAAGACCAATTTTCGTTTCTGTTTGAGCTAACAGAATGAAATCGTAAATCATCATCTCTCGCTTGTGACTGCCTTCCTCAACTCCGGCGTTGATTAGCAAATTGAATATACAGTGGAGACGCGTTATAACGATCTCCATCATAACGATTAATCGCGTTATACCGATAATTCGAGGGCCAAAATTTTGGTTCCCCGTAATTAAGGCGCAAATTTCCCTTTTTTTTTCAAGGCCGACTCAATCGTGGGCGTCACTTTCACGAAAACACAAATGTGAGGTTCGTCAAGGCACAAAATCTTTAGCACATAAAGCGCCTTTTCTGGGATATACATATTCTTTTGAATTCTGACGAGGAAAGCCAACCTAGGCTCGCTTTTTTTCTGTGTAGAAATGGCGTGCTTGCCAGCTTGTGTCTCAAGATGCTACCCAACCTTTTCTCTTCGATTTTGTTGGCAACAGCTCTGGCAGCCAAAATTTTAGTCCTGATAAATTGTTCGCCGGGACAGCCACCTTGCGGCTCTTTGTTATAGTGTTTAAAAAGTGATCCTGATCACAATTCTATGCATATACAGAGACATGATTATGTTAATAAACGTGACAATCATATACTAATGTTTTGAAGAATCCTTTTCAATAGAATGAGGACAATGTTTACTAAGATTAAAGCTTGGCTTCAACTTGGGAGTTAAAGACAATGAGGGAAACTGTAAAACTTCCGCTGAATACGAAAAGGATATTGATCATTTGAAGTCTTACACTTCCATCGTGAAGACTTATGCTGTTTCCGACTGCAACACTTTAGAAATTTTGGGCCCTGCTGCAGAACTGGCCAATTTTCAGGTGATGTTCGGGATCTGGCCAACTGACGACGCTCATTTTGCTGCAGAAAAGGCCGCCTTACAAACCTGCTTGCCAACCATCTCCAAGTCCATTGTGAAGGTCTTCACTGTTGGGTCGGAGGCTTTGTACAGAGGCGACCTTACAGCAACTGAATTGGCTGATGCGATTGATTCCGTCAAAGATTTGTTGAAGTCCATCAAAGACAAGAACGGCGAGTCTTTCGAGTCTGTGCCTGTCGGGACCGTTGATTCTTGGAATGTTTTAGTGGATGGTTGTTCCACCCCCGCTAGTCAAAGTGGTGATTTTGTTTTTGCAAACGCCTTCTCGTATTGGCAAGGACAAACAATGCAAAATGCATCATATTCCTTCTTCGACGACATCATGCAGGCCTTGCAGACGATTCAAACTGTCAAGGGCCTGACTGACATCGATTTTTGGGTGGGAGAAACTGGTTGGCCATCAGAGGGAACCTCTTTCGAGAGCGCTTCCCCTACCCTCAGCAATGATAGCATTTGTTTGATCAGTCAGAGAGAGCAAGAAGAGAAGCCAATTTCGCCAAAGAATTATCTTTTAATAGATGATGTGTCCCAGTAAAATCAAACGGCGCCTATACAGTGCAAGTTGATAAGGAAAGTGTTGCCATTGTTGATAAATGGGATCAGACTGGCAGGTATCTTACAAAGCCATCGATATCAATAAAACGCCTTCGCGGCTTCAGTGGCAACTTAGAGGTTCATTGTATGGTGCAGATGTCTACCACATCAGCCAAATTGGACTTGAAGTTGGTAGACTTTTTATTCTTCGTTAGACTAGATGTATCTGTATCGGTTTCTTGGGCCCTTGTGATTATTATATGCATGAAACGACTAAATTTATAACGATTTAAACTTATATCGTAAGAAAAAGTCCAATTTTCAAACATCGTTATAGCACATACCCACTGTATTATCCCTAGAGGATCTGTATGATGTCATGCCCCATCAATTCTCGGCTTCTCGAATGCTAATGCCCGATTGGAGCAGTCCGTTCACCAGTCATGCAAATTCAGGGCGCTCTCGCGCAGACACGAGGAACATTGGGATAACAAAAGGCCAATAATAAGACTAAACTGCGTTCAAATTTCGAAATATACGTTGCTCCAAGCTCATTATACGTGTGAGTGAACGTGCCTCATATTGAGTTTTCTGCCAATGGCTTAGTGGAGTGACTCGTGAAACCCCTCTTTCTTATCACGGTAAGCTGCGTGCATGTAAAAAGGGGCCGTTTTCGCGGGATTTTGTCGTGCTGGCACGGTGTTCGGGAAAACCGCGCGCAAAAATGACAGCTTCCATGCAGACAACCGAGTGAGAAACAATCCGGCACACGGGATTGTCAAATGATTACCGCTACTTGTTTCGTTGATAAGGCCGTTTATTTATTTTTTTGCAGGTTAAATTGCGCGTTCGGGCCGTTTCTACTATAGGTTTCGCGCGTGCCCTGAAGTGAAATTTAAGATCTACTGTGAACTTACCATTTGCGCCGATATCAATACATTGTCGTAACGCTCATTTCTACCACAGATTGGCTGATTTACCCCAAATTCAGACAGATAAAGACCCCATCAAAATCGCCTTCAAAGTCGAAATTCCAAACTCTACAATCTCGAATCATATGAGCTTCGAAATCACGTTTTTAGGCACTTCTGGGGGGCCGCTGGAGCTTGGAAATTGTGCCATTTTGGTCAAACCAGCGCTTCTACTGTACAGCGCTATCCTAGAAAGCAGAGACCGACCCCTATTTATAATAGATGCCGGGTCAGGCTGGCACACGCTTGCAGAGATCATAGTCAATGATAGAAGACATGCTCTGGAAACGCCGAGCTCCCAAAATATGTATCTGGGCCAGTTAGCCTTATACGAAGACTCGCTACAGCCGCGTGAGTATTTAAATGTGCCATATACGTACCCATATTCGACGCTAGAGGGTTCTCCATTGATGCTTCTGCAGCAAATATTTTCCAAAATATCTGCCCTGCTACTATCGCATCCTCATTTGGACCATATACAAGCCATGGTGCTCAATCTGGCCGGTAGTTGCGAATCACAAGAAAAGATCACCATGTACGGTTCGAAATTCACTACGGACGCTTTAAACACACACGTTTTCAATGGCGTGGTCTGGCCAGACTTGGTGCTGCTCGGCATGCTCAAACTAGAAACCGTCATACAGGAAAAGGAATTCAGCATTGCTCAAAACCGATATCGGGTGACCTATTTCGAGGTTTCGCATGGGGTAGTGGCTAACAAATGCCGCCACGAAGGCCCCTATTCATCGCTGGCATTCCTTGTGTGTGATCAAGAAAACAGTGCCAAAATGCTTGTATTCGGCGATTTTGAGGCTGATTCGATCCTGCGTGAGGAAAAAAATTCCCTCATATGGAAACACGTGGCACCATTCATCCTAGACGGGTCGCTCAAATGCGTGATTCTAGAATGCTCAACTTACAGCAGGCAACCGGGCGTCGACTTGTACGGTCACATGACGCCAGTCCACGTGATGGCGGAATTGCAACGGCTAGAGACGTTTTGCGCCGAGAAAGCAGGCAAAACGCAAAGTTCGTCATTTGTCAAGAATTTAAAAGTTATTATTACCCACGTCAAGGAAACCTTCGACTCCAAGGATCCACGGCGCAGGATCCAGGAAGAACTCAAACAGCTCAATGATTCGCTGGGCTTGCATTTGAATATCTCGATCGCTACAAATGGCATTCTGGTGGTGGTGTGAAAGTTTTGAAAGAATTATGTGTTTATTTTCTTGTTTTGCCTCATCTGCTTGATCGATTATAGAGTAACTTGCTCGGGTTCTGTCTACGGTAGCTTTTTGAATCAGCGCCATAACACTTATTGGTGTCTATTAATCTTTCTGTATAGTAATTTCCTAGTACACAATTCTGTGCAACAAAACTTAGTTTGAGCGAGCTTGTGATCTTTTATAATATGTTATCGAAGGCGACGAGATCAGACTAATTCTTCGGCAATCGAGTAAAGTGGCGCCAATACCTTGACAACAGCTGGATTAACCAATTGTAGCAGATGGATCCATAGCGCCTAGGCCAACGTACGTAAGCGCAAGAATCTCGCGAACTGAAATTTGACAAGATGGTCTTGGATTGCTTTGTAAAAACATCTGTATTTCTTCTATACCATTCTTGATTGTGAGGCCTGGCGAAACGGCCATCTAGTCAAGCGCAAACTAAAGATGCATTTAAAACATGTTCCCGTGAGACACATCAATTCTTTTTCGCGAAGTCCTGATGAATTGTCTCATCACATCTCTTGGCCTTTAATCCCACCTAGCTCAATTCACAACGTAGCTCTCTGCGGACAAGTTCAGGTGCAAGGCAAATGGAAGCGAGCGCTCGTCGTCGTCGTCGTTGGAGACCACGTCGATGACCAGCACTTTACCGAACGAACCGTCGGCTTCAGTGACGCCCAGGGTGCGCGAAGTGTGGAACGCAATCTGCATCGGGAACAAAGAGTCCTCCGAGTCCGCGGGCACGGAGAATTCAAACGATCCGGCGGCATCTTCGAGCGCTATCTGCGCCAATGTGAAAACAATGCCTTCGTCGGTCACATCATACGACACATGGCCCGAGGAATCCTCCTTCAAAATCACATCGTCAGACGCAAGCGGCACTAAAATCTGCACGTCGTCAAACAGGGTTTGTCCCGGGTGTGCAGCCACGTACTCGGGCGTCAATTCATACTCCAAATTGACGTCTGCGACACCATCGTCCAAGCTAACCCAAGCCGTGAATAAGAGTGGCACCAACGAGGTGTCGTCGTCCTTGGCCACGGCCCTCCAGCGCAAAACGCCCAAGCTCTGGTCGTTGCTGGGGAACGGCTTGTTGCGGTCCTTCAAGCCAATACTGCTGGCTGCAGAAAACAAGCCCTTGTCGACGTTTGGGTGCGTCTTGTACTGAATGCCTGCTTGTTCACCGACAGCTAATAGGATCTTGGCGCGCGCCAAGCTCGCGTCGCTAATGCGCAAAGAGAGATCGCCCTTGACCTCGGATGCCGCCACACCACCCTCGCGGTGCAACTGCGCAGTGATTTTTTCGTTGAGCGTGATCAAGATTCCCGGATTCAGCGGTTTTTGCTGCACGCTCTGCAGCGGCGAGGGCAGCACCGACGCCGACACATGTTCGGGCTGACTGGCGTTAGTGTGCGCGCCTTGGCTAGCTTGGCGGGGCACTGGGGCCTGTTGTTGCAGTGGGGTTGTGGATGTAAGCAACGGCTGTCTGTGCTCGGCCATTGTTGGTTTTGCAGCCTTTTTGCCCAACTGCAAGCCCTTGCCGCCAATCGCGCGCGGAGCCGCGTACGAGGCCTCCACTTCAGGCTGTGAGCGAGGCAGCTGGCCATAGTTAGGTCCCTGAGAAGGCGCTGTGTTATAGCCAAACGCCTCCTGCAGCGCGTGCGGTGTCAGCGGCTGGTTTGAACCGAAAACGGCTGCTTGGTGCAGCTCCATGTTACGACGCGCCAACTCCTTCCGCTGGATCTCTTTGGCACGGCGCCTGCGCTCCTCGGTGGCCTCCATTTCCTTGTTGCGCTCGATAATTTCCTGGATTTTTTCCTCGTGAGAATCCATTTCCAAAAAGCTCTGGACTTGCGACAACGTGAGTTTCTCGCGGTAGCCCAACGTGACAATTTCGTCAAACGCACTTAGCATCTCGAACGCGTTGTTGAAAATCTCTTTTTCGTCGACGTTTCCCAACATGTTGCTCACCACTGACACGAATAGGTTTAACGTATCTATATCCTGCAAGATGTTCAGCTGTTTGTTTGTCAAAAGCACCACGTAGAATTCCTCCAAAGGCTGGTACACATACCGTACGCTACCATCCTCGACCGTGGTATTTTGCGACGCCAGGCTCGATAATAAAGCTGGGAAGTTGGCCAAGAGCTCCGTGATCCGGTCCTTGCTTAAGTCTCGGAATTGCCTCGACACGAGTGCTTTGCCACCATGTGTGCAGATCGATACCGCAAGAACAGCCATTTTTCAAGAGTATGGAACTTATTTGAACAGGATTTCCAGCGTGCAAGTGTGACTTGTTGGGGCCTTGGAAAGAGTGTTTTGGCCGACCATGGTCTTTTTTGAACACGAGGCTGATTTGAGGGCGTGCGCGTACCAGACCGCGGGCCCCCATGATAATAAAGGTTGGGACATGAATGTCGATTTACATGACTTTACTCGAAATTTATTTCTTCGGAGATACTTATACTTTTTTCTTTGTTTCCGGCTTTGGGCTCACACAAAAACACTAAAATCTTTTTGTTCTATGCGCATCCGAAACCAGGCCCTTGCGCTACTCGCGAAATACTCACTGACTGATATCCATCTTTGGTAGATTCAAGACTAGACACAAAGGAATAAGTTAGATACACGAGTACATATGATTCGGAGTTCCACTGTAGCAGATTTTCCTTGTCCATGCAAGTACAAAACCAGGCTAAGTTCACAGGGCTTTGCCACGCGCATCGGCTGATTTACATTCACAGGGTATTACAGCGCCTCGGCAAATATCAGAGTAGCCGGCCCAACCGAAATCTCGCGAATGAAATTGACTAGCAACGAGACCGTTTGTGGCTTCCCGGGATCGGTTAAGTGGCGTGCTAGTGGAGGAGAAACAACGAGAAAAGTCAAGCTTGTAGTCCACTACCACCAGTCATGTAAGCGGAACGCAAATTCCTGATTCCTTTCAACACACAGCCCTTACTTTGTTAAGTGGATGTCCATTTCGATACCGTTATCCTCATTCTTCACCGCGTTCTTCTCGTTGAATAGTTTTTGCAACTCACGCTCGATCTCGGTAATCAAGGCGTCGTAGCCGCAACTCTTGGACCGCACTCTGGCCTCGCGCAAAAGCCGCTCCGCTTTCTCGTACTGAGAAAGGTGTAAGTTCACCACCCCGAGCCCATACGTCGCCAAGGCGACTGTTTCACCAATCGTAGCATTATCTTTGACGATTTCCTGCGGCAAAGTCTTAGAGCCCCTGATAACAGACTCGTACGTGGCGACCACCATGTCAAGCAACTTCTCCTTGTTTGCAATTATTTCCTCATAAGCGCGTTTGTCGTCGTCCAGCACAGAATCAGCGATTTTCTGTTTGATTTCGGCCGCGTCGCTGTCCAGAACCAGGACTGGCTGAAGCGGGTCGTGAAGCGCCTTGACTTTGGCGTGGTCGACTCCCGCAGCGACTGCGAATTTTTTACGAAGCGCCTGTTCTTCGGCCTGAAGCTGTTCTGCCTGAAAGTATAAAAGCAGCGCGGTATTGCATTGCGACAAAAGCAATTTATCGGGAGAAACACCGGCGACTAGCATTTTGCTGGTCATTGAAACACGGATGCTGCTGGCGGCCTTGATGTCCCCGACGGAAATGCATATGGCCGCCAAGATGTCCATGGCGCTGAAAAATTCCTCAGCGAAAGGCTCCCACGCTTCTGGATTGGTTTGCAAAACAATCACTTCTTCGGCATCATTGTTTTTGAGCGCATTCGCCAATTCCTGCTCTGCCCTAGGGTCGTTGAGTTGCTTTAGATTCTCTAAATTGTCTTTATTGGCCGTCTGGCTGAGCAAGTCACCCGGCGCAAGCAACGTCACGTCTTGAGTTCCCAACCCCATCTTGCGATTGGCCTCCTCCTGGGCTATGAGCAAATGTGTGATCAAAATTGCCTTTGAAAGCAGCGGATTGTCACTGTTGAGCTCTACCAACTTGAGCGCTATACGCAAATCCTTCTGGATAAGATGGCCGCGGTGGTCTATTCCGGTCACGCGGGCCCCCTGCGCTGAGTCGGGCGCCGCTTTCAACACAGAAAGGTATAACGTGGCGATTTCATTATATACAAACGCAGCGTCTTCCAACATGCCCAACCGTTCGTACATTTCACCAACTTTAAGTTGGATTCCTGTGTATTCATCCGAAAGACGGTCCATTTTCAACTCCCTGCACTCCTCAAGCGCTTCTAAGTAATGCTTCAACGCCAATTGATAGTCCTTTTCGCCCTTATCAGATTCCGCCCACAATCCTTTCCGCAAGATTTTGGCCACAGAGGAAGGGAAGGTGTGCTTGGGCCACCACATGTAGTATGCAAAAGCTGTCAAAGATGCAAGGTATAAGTTGAAATTAATAAACCTTTTGAATTTGGAGGGCGGCGCCTCGTAATTAGGAAAATGTGAGTAATTGTACGCCCTCGAGAATACTGGACGCCACGGTCTGGCTCTAGGTTTTAGACCAGGCCGCGTTGCTTTTAGAAATGCCCGAAACATCTTCAATTGAGAGTTGTGCAATCGATTGGGTGTTGATTGTGGGGTTGTAAAAGCCAACTAAGATCCATAAAATGAATCATGCAAATGGCTTGGTGCACGGGTGTTTGGCTCAGATTGGTTAATGTCTCACAA
>JAKTUB010000530.1:0-12515 GCA_030556465.1 Metschnikowia picachoensis | reverse complement strand
ACTATTTCTTTAGTTGGAATCATTTCATTCGCAGCTCTTGCCTTGAGCTCTTCCAATTTCTCTTCTGTGTTCCTGATTGTGTGTGATACTATTTGGAATATTGTTTCTTCCTTCTTTAAACGTGCTGCACACCATTCTTTCAATATGGTTATGATTGACTCTTTGCTCAACTCATTTGGATTTTCCAATTTCATCTTGAGCGAGTTCTTGTTCTCAAAATAGTTGTTGAGGACTCTGACACGCAATTCTGGTGTCAACAGTTTCATCAACCTGTCAATGCCACTACGCTGGTAGCCGCTGCCTGGACCTTGCATCGTGTCCTTTACTCCCTTGTAAAGAAAATCGGCTTCTTTCCGCATCTCTTCCTCTACCTCCCGGAGATATGCCTCGCCTTCGTCATCAGTTTGATTTTTTTTTGGAGGTTTTATAAGTTTTATATTGTTTTTGGGTTTTTGGATTTATGGCATCGGCGTAAGACATTTTCTTAGTGCCAGGTGTGTTTTCGTTATGTGCAGGATCCAGAGTTTTGTCGCTCAACAACCCGGCACCCTCTAAATTTTTCGAGTCTGATTCTGAACCACCACTCGATGATTCTTCCATGGAAGAGCCGCTGGACTCACTGCCAACGTAGTCTTCATCGCTTGAGTCATCCATCTGGTCCGGATCCTTCGAGTTTACCAGAATATCCTTAAGAATATCCTGCGAAGACTCGGAAGGGGGCTCAGGGGCTGACTGGGAAACACTCGCCAAGCATGCTTGGGAACTCGCTGAAACGGGGTCTGGGGGATCAGGTGGGCCGTGACGGCCACTGGGGCCGGTCAGAGGGTCCACACCCCCTGGATTATGTCGAATTCGGTCCGACATTTTTTTTTTTTTTTTCCCGCTACAAGACTTGATCAGCTCTGTCCAGAAGTCACCTAAACCTGAGGGTTGGTATGTTACAAAACACTTCTACAAGTCGGCCTGGCTAGCTCAATGGCTAGAGCGTGAGACTTTTAATCTCAAGGTTGCGGGTTCGACCCCCGCGTCGGGCTTATGTTTTTGTCCACGCATAACCAAGGTCACGGAAAGTCTTTATGTGTGTTTTAAATATTTATTTTTGCCCTCCGCGTCAGTTTCGTACGACTGTCGTGATAAAATTTTGCACCATATGCTTTGCAAGTGTATCAGAGTGGTGCGAACTCAGAAACGGAAGGCACTGCTCAAATCGTGGTTTAAGACTTGTATTCCAGTCTTATAGCACATTTAGTCGTGTATTTGTGGTATTGAGGGGTAGTTAAACGTCTTGAATCATCTGGGGATTACTTTAAATGGAATTGTGAACTTACAATGGCCTACCTTTGAGAGATACGCGAGCATTTTGACTTATTCCAGACCTAATTTCGAACAGTGTTTACTGCATTCGGACACAGCATGCGCAGCTACTTAAAGGGAAAAGATCAGCATGAGCACAAAGCTAGCTCGTGGTAATCTCTCACAATAAGTAGACCCGTGACGTAGAACTTGTCTCATACTCTTTTTATCCAACGCAATCTTCCAATAGCCTTGCTAGATCATCCTTGCTAACACTAAATCTAAATCTTTCAGAAAACAATGCCTATGCAATACAAGTCATCTGCCGAAGGAAAGGAGGTCAAGCCACCACAGATTCCATCTCCTGGAAACAACTCTTTCTTGGGAGATATTTTCACTTCCGATGCGCCCAAAGAACAACAAATTTCCTGTGGCTTTTACAAGCAAGAGAAGGGCGAGCCATTAGTCTATAAATATGACTACGACGAAATGAAGATCATTTTGGAGGTGGAAGGAGAATATACTCTTACTGATGAGACCGGGTACAAAGTTTCCGTGAAGCCAGGTGATGTTTTCTACTTTCCTAAGAGTACAGTCATCACCTTCGAGACCACAGGCTATGGATATGCCTTTTTCGCTGGGTTGAGACCAAAGGGTACCGCTTGAAACTGATATATGTATTCGAAATTAAATTGAATTAGATACTAAATCTTTTTGGAAAACAGGTTTGCTTGTGGCACTGCCTCTCAATGCTTAAACGAGATGCATTTAGACTTGCTGCTCATAGACTTTACTGAATATCAACACTATGCATTTTTCAATTTTAAAAGCCTTTTCTTTCAAGGCACTCATTGTTGGATTATATGCAACACCATGTCAAATGCACTGGTATTGATACAAAGTGAGACGATAATTGGAAAGTGCTTCGGCCCTGGAAGTTATTTCGGCCCTTAAGCACTTCTGGGTATTATCTGTACTATTTTTAAGCTTTTTTTAAAGTTAAAGAAAAAGGCGTTCCCACTTTTCTGCGGTGAAAGTATTTTCATGCGCGACTGCTGGCTCAGCAGGTCGTGAGTTGAGAGATGAGATACGAACAAAGTCCAGAAGTCTCCTTTTGTTTCCATGTCAAGTCGCGTAGTGGAGAGATGATCAGGAAATTACCCATCAAGTCACTGCAGGTTTCAGTAGGCATAGCTGATGTGGTTGGTGTTGGTGTAGAAGTGATCATTATAATATTAGTATCTTATAAAAGTGTCTTGTAAGAACTAAACTAAACTTATCTCAATGAGCGAGAATGTTGTGTTTAGATAGACTTATTCTGGAGAGACCCTTGTTGTCAATTCAACCAGGATCTTCATATAACACCACATACTCCATTGAGATCCCTTGTGAACAGATACTTCACTTCTGAGTTTCACTCGGCTCTTATTGTGTGGTAAGACCAGGTGATGATTGAGGTTTTTATCAACGTAATTAGGGCTTACCCATTGATCCTTGTCGATCTCACTCAGTCAGTTGAGCAAAGAAAAGGATCTTAGGCAGCCAGCATAGGTTGAGCACATTACTTATACGCAGTATGTGTAACGTTGCTCAACGCCCCAGGCCTTGTTCTTCAACATCGTGTCCATACTCCATTTAGTCCTGTACCTCGAACCCTAAAAACCAACACTCATTCGTGCTATCGTGCCTGCAACATGCTTGACCACCTTTGTGCAAGACAAGCCGACCGCAGTTGCAAATTTAAGAGCGATACCGATATGGTGTTTTATTTTAGTCGGTCCCGACATCGCACAATCTTATGACGTGTTTTCTAAATCATTACACGTATTGTGAAAGTTGTGCGGTTTTAAGAATCCAAATGTCTCATTTCCGAACTGATTAGGCTCCTCGCCACGCCCCCCGCGAGAAAAAGATGCACAGTAAATTCTCAAGCAAAGCAACATCCAGAATATGATGCTCAGTATAGATAATTTTGTGAAGAAACTTTAAAAGAAAGCATTTTTCTCTTTGTGTAACACCTAATGTAGCTTAACTTGACCTCTGCAGAGTTTGACAGCTCGTGCAACACTTTGAACCTCATCAAGGAGAATCAAGTTTGACATAAGTTGAAAATAAAGCAAATGAAATCTTTGAACAGCTGGTTTGTTTAAGGTCTCTTGAACTTTTCTGTTTGTTTTCTCAAATCTTGGCTTGACTATCCTTCTCCAGTTTGTGAATAGAAGGGTTCTTTTTGCTTCTCGATGATTCCACACCCGCGCACCCCTGTACTACTTATACAAGTACACTACTTTCTCGTTCCCACACACAAGACTTCCATCAGTTTCTATCGAGCATGCCAATTGACTACTCCAAGTGGGACAAGATTGAACTATCTGATGACTCGGATATTGAGGTTCATCCGAATGTGGACAAAAAGTCTTTCATAAAGTGGAAGCAAAGAGATATACACGAAAAACGTCAACAGCGCAACTTGGAGATCAAGTCTATTTTGCTCCAGTTGACAATGTACAAAAAATTGAATGAGCGTGTTGATTTTTTGTTGCTGAAAGTCTCTGAAAATGAATTCATAGATACAAAAAGAGTTATGGCTATTCTCGATGGGGAGTTTGATGTCTCAGAAAAATTCGACTATGACAAATTGAAGCAAGAGAAAGGCGATTCGATGAGAAGAGGATTAAAGGATTTGACATTTGATACAGAAGAAATAGAAAACACACCTCCTTATAATGAAATGATAGAGGATTTACTTGTTCAAGTCAAGGAGGATCATCCAGAGGCTGCAGAAAGCGGACCGGTATTGACACAATATTTG
Source organism: Metschnikowia picachoensis (assembly GCA_030556465.1). Classification (NCBI taxonomy): domain Eukaryota; kingdom Fungi; phylum Ascomycota; class Pichiomycetes; order Serinales; family Metschnikowiaceae; genus Metschnikowia; species Metschnikowia picachoensis. The sequence goes on along the minus strand of JAKTUB010000530.1, from coordinate 8,410 downwards.
AAAGAGCATAAAGCAAAAATCGATGACCTCTTGCTGAAGCAGGCAATAAAGCTTGATGAATTGATTTATCAAAAGTCATTGTTGATCAGCAGTGAGGACTACCATACGGGATTCGACCGGTCTTTCATGAACAAGGACAAGGACGAGGAGGAAATACAACCGGCTTTGAATACGAAACCAGCAAGCTCAGCCTTGCAGAAAGAACACATGACGGCAACAAAAACGATCAATACGCCCCTGCTGACGTCAATCTCCAGTAATATTTCATCTGAGAAATCTGTTCTGGTTGCTTCCAAGGGAGCATCGAATGAAAAGACAGACCAGGAGATGTATGACGAGTTGCAGGTTCGTCCCGAGACTGCAGAGTTTGCTAAAATTCCTTTCGAAAATTTGGAAAGAAGTGCCCAATTTCTCATTAAGCACCCATCTATATGCACGGAGAACCAAAAAGACTCCTTGATTATGACAGCCTTTGATTTCCAATTTAAAGGAGACACTAAGGGCGCCAAACAAGTCATTTATCAGTCGTTGTTGCTACAGTACATTTCGCAGTTGGCAGGCTCGAAGTATGCGAAGGATCAGACTATAAGAGCCATCAAGTTATTCTTTTCAAAACTCAAAGATTCTTCACTGCCTGCAAATCAGGCGTTCCTTCAGGATGTGGAAAATACAGTCAACCATATAAAAAAGAGATGCGAGGTGATCCTGCAAGAGCACGAATCAGCAGGTGATGATGAAGAGGCCCTAATCCAATTAAAAGCTCTTGATGAGAGTACGGAGTTATCAGTCAACACACCCGAAGAAGGAAGCAGAGAGTACGAGATTTTCCTGACGAAATTAAGCCCCGAAATGCAAGCGGCAATCCGCTCGAGCTCCTTGGATGAGGTCAATCGAGTCTTCGCACAGATGAAAGTCGAAGAGGCAGAGAGAGTTCTAGAGATTATTCAGGAATGTGACGTCATCGGTATCAGCGGTGTTTTGGAAAACGATGAGGAATTTCAAAAGTTGAAGGAGCATTATGATGGGAATCTTCAAATAGAAGATGCTAGCGAGGGTCAATCAAAGCCACTCACATTTAGCACGGTAGACGAGGTAGATTAACTACTTAGGAATGTAATGTTTTTTGTTTAGTTATTCTGACGGTATGCAAATCGTTTGCTATGTAGAGATACTTACGGTTTACAAAGAAATTAGGATTATAGCTGACTTGTGAGAGACATCGGGCTACATTTGCCTTTACTTTGTAGGAATGACTACTGCCCCAACCTGGAAAGCATATCCATCAAAGCCTTGTTGGGTTGTGCTTGTTGTGAATCGGCGCTTTCATACGGCTGTTGTGCCTGTTGGGGGAAGGGCGATTGAATAGGTGGAGCTGACGAGTTTGGCTGTGACTGGTGTTGTGAAAGAAGAGAATTGACTTGAGCCGATGGTCCACTCTGTTGATAAAAAGGTGCCTGTGCGGCATTCGGAGGGCCTTGCAGAATCAGGTCTCGGGCTCCGCTTTGCTGCTGAAGAAGAGCAGCGACGCTACGCATGGTATTTGGGTCAAGGTTTTGCAAAGTCTGCATCAATGCAGGATCTGTGGGTCCTGGTTGAAAGGGCTGTGCAATTGGTGACATATTATTGTAACCCATCTGTGGAGTAAAATTCATGAGCCTTCCTGGAGACGAACCTTGGTGTCTACCTTGGTTCTGATAGACGTTTGAGTTGAGACTCTGCTGAGGGAGCTGGTGTCCCGTATAATGGTCATTGTGAAAGGCTTGTGCTTGCTGATACAGTGATGTATTATACCCGGGACCTTGTATCTGGTAAAAGTTCCCGCTCTGTCCTGTATAAGCGGCGTGAAAGTCTCCACGCGGCATGTTGTAGTTCCAATCATTTCGAGGCCTACCATTATTCCGATGCCAGTGTGTTCTGCCTTGGGCGCGACCTCCATCGTTGTGGTTATCAAATTGTGACGGTCTATCGGGCATGCCCCGTCTGCGATCATTCTGGTGTTTATTCCCACTTATCTGCGCTTGTTTCCACTTGGTAGTCCGCTCCCGCCGCTTGGACTGACCCATCTTGGATTGATGGGAATCGTTCTGTATCCGGGTACTCTTCGCGGTGTTTAAGATCTCGCAGGCAGCAGAGGGATCAATGTTCAAATACTCATCGAATTTAACACCACCATCTCCAGTTTCCTCAAATACCTGAAGATCCACCTTTGTGTCTTTGACCACGCAAGCCCCCAATACACCCAGATAAGCAGCCTCGCGGACTTCATTATTGGGGTCCTCGTTACCAACATTCTTCAAAGACTTTGTCAATCCATTGGTCTGTAAGGCTCGTTCAACTTCGGTTAAGAAAGGCTCTGCTGCCCTGTCGGTGACAACAAGAAGCACATTCTCCATGTTAGCTTTTCGTCTTTTTGAGTTTGACTCCTCGAGTTCGTTGTCAGCTAAGCGTTCTCTTCCCCGGCCGCTGTATTCTGGAAATTGAGGGCTTTTCCGTTTGTGAGAAGAATCAAGCCTCAACGCTCTGTCGTAAAGGGGCATGTTGGCTTCTCCGGTTTTACAAGCAGCACATGCCTCGACAGTTCTAAATTGTGCAAATCCGTAGCCTACCTTTAAAGATATTTCCACCAATTCACCGTAGCGGCGAAAAAGGCGAAAAAGATCCTCTTTCTTGACGAGGTCTGATGGAAGATTTCCAACAAAGAGCCTCGAGTCTTCAGGAAGCTCTTCTCCCGAGTTTAAAAACTCTTTCTCGGCAAGAAGAAAATCTTCGTACGCTTTTCGCTCGTCCTCATTCATAGGTATTCTCACGTCAGGCCTAACAGAGTATTCCGTGGCGCTCGAAGGCGCTCGATTGAAATCTGACACTTGGCTAGTTGAGGGTACCGAGACTAGTGAGCTTTCAAGCTTTGGAAGATTAATTTGTTTTTCCTGAAGAAGCTTCTGAATGACATCCATTTGCTTCTCTTTTGAAAGCTGTGCGAACTGCTCCAGTTTCACCACCTCGCTTTGCATGACTGCCTCGTAGGCCTCAGTTAAATCTGCTACGCCAAATTGTGGGGCTCGCTCAGAGTCCGCGGAGGGTTTCGCCAGAGAGGAATTTGACAGAAAATCTGGCAATACTTCCTCGTTGGGTACTCCAGCTCCAAGATCTTTCTCTGGGTCATAGTCGTCGTCGGAGTCAAGCAACAGCGGAGTAGCTTCAGCATGAGTGACCTCAGATATCTGACCAACTTTTGAATTATGGTCTGGGTTCAACGGAGAAGCTTCGGCGTTTTCCAGACTTTCAATAGTATTCTCATTAGCTAGCTTGGGCTCGCTGCTGGTTTCAGGCAAAGCATCATTCTCACTTTCTGCGGTGCACAACTCTTCGTTTGCTGAGCCATGGCTCTCGTAATTATGATCAGTTTCTTGAGCACAGTCCAAAGTGTGTTTTATAGACTCTTCCCCTTTGTGATCTTCGCTTTTCCCAGATGAGGAGCCTACATGTTCACATTCTTCCGGTTTGATAATGTCTGGACTTTTTATCGACACTGGGGCTGATAATGCTGCTTCGGGATCATAATCCTCTTCGTCATCCTCGGGAACCTCAAGTCCTTCAGCACGTTCTTGTTCAATATACACAACTGTAGTATCCACGGATGTCTCTGCTTGCTCGATCTCTGGTGACGCCGTGTCTTGTGTATCATCAGCTGCCACATAAGTTTTTTTTGCTGCCGCTTCCTGAGAATTAGGATCCATTTTCAGAAAACTTCCTAAGTAAGCGAGTAGTGGATGTGATAGTCAGGCGGGCTGCTTTGAATATCAGTGCAGTACTGGTTATTATGTGCAGTCGCACATAAGCTTTGTATTACTGTTTTCTGAAAATACTGTATGTTAATTGCGCTGCACACAAGTCATTACAAGAGCGGTGATTGTTTGGAATGTGCTTCAACCTGAGTATTCCAAGCCTAATGCACCTTGTATTGTGCTGCATGCAATCACTGTCCCACACCCGGAAGATGGTGGACATCAAGATGAAAAGCATCAGGGAAAGACTCTCATGACTTTTACCGACTTGAATACGTAAACTCTGCACTCAATGTCGCTGATATGTTCACCAAGCCGTTTCCAGTGACTACATACCGGACCATGGTGAAATTACTACTACGTGATCACGGCTATTTCTTAGAGCGTTTCTAAAAGAATTCATCATTATCTTGCTGCGATGAAAATCTTTTCGCTTTGCGGCCGCCCTCTTTCGGGGCTCGTGCGGTTCCGAGCTAAGATCCGAAATGGCCAGGAGGAAAGTGGGCTGATATCAATCAGCGCCATTTACAACCTGAAATATTTTCAGCATCTAACGTTCCTCGAAAGTCAGTTCGAAAAGCTTAACCGACTCTCTCATACCGAATTTGCACTGCTTACTTTGTTGCAAGTCACGTAGTTCAGGTGATTCTTTTGTCCTATTCATTTTTGTCCTCAGATCACACTGAACCCTTCTCATAAAAATTTGTAGGTGTTGTATCGACTAGTGTCATCCCGAAATTTCTTGTCCCGATCACAAGGCGAATGACCATAATGAGAAACCTTTTTGACAGTAGTAGACCTCGGCATCGGTATCTCGTACTCTGAGTGGGTGGTGTACTGCAAAGAAAAATGAAGTTACTCATAATTGTAATTAGGCTGCATACGAGTCTAATCCGTGGGGGCAAACTCATGCTGTCTTCCGGCTCACTGATAATCAGCGAGTGTAACGCAGTGGAGTCAAATCTACGATAATGTTGCTCTGTGGTTCTGACATGAAAAGCAGGGAAAATGAAAAATAATAATAAAGAAAAGTCAATTTATGCCTCTCATACACTAATTCTTTGATTATAGGCGCGTAACAATATTTTCGGATCAAACGGAATCTCACCGCAGAGGAACTCACCTTCACCTCTACCCTAAGACAGGTACAAAAAATCTCTTTGAGAAAGTAGTTTTATCTGAAAAGACTTGCGAAGTTGATTTACATCTGTGCGCAGTTGTAAATAGTATTCCCGAACTCGGTGATTAAAACCACTTGGGCTCTCGCCACTGCACGGGACAGGCTCCCCCGCCTTCTTGCATAGTCAGGGGCCTCCACGCCAAAGCCTCGGGCTCGTAATTTGCAGATTCGGCAAGTTAAGGTTGAGAGACTGCTTATAAACAGAGTACATCCCTCGGCCTTGGCCTGATCTGAAAACGGAAAACTAAAATTGAAACAATGACTTTGAACGTGGGAATCATCGGTACCGGAATTTTTGCCTCAGACGCACACTTGCCTGCCATCCAGGCTATCGACAAGCTCAAGCCTGCTGCGGCTTACAATCGAACTAAGAGCAAAGCAGACGTTTTCGCCGAAAAGGCCGGAATTCCGAGCAGAAATGTCTACGAAAGCGTGGATACGCTTCTCGAAAATCCAGAGATCGATTTTGTGGATGCTTTGTTGCCTGTTCAAAGCAATGTGGACATTATCAGAAACGCCATCAAGCATGAAAAGCCAATTGTCATTGAAAAGCCTATTGCCGCAAACATGAAGCAAGCCAGAGAGATCGTTGAGCTTGCATCTTCAACAGAATTGCCAATTGGAGTTTTGGAGCAATGGGCTTTCTTCAGCAGTATCAACAAATTGAGAGAGATCTTGCCCCAGATTGGCAACATCGTGTCTTTCACATACAACGCGACAGGTCCTTGGAACGCCAATAACAAGTACCTAGCCACGGCTTGGAGGCAGAAACCTGAACATATTGGTGGATTTTTGAGCGATGGTGGTGTCCATCAATTAGCACTTCTCACAGAAATTTTGGGCAATGTTGAGTACGTGAGTGGACACACTCGTCAAGTGAGGAAAGAGAGCGGCACCGACGACATATTGTTTTCGTCACTCAAATTGACCTCGGGTGTCGTTGGAACCTTCACTTATGGCTCTGCTTTTGGTGCCACAGACAAAAGTACTAGCTTAGTGATCTACGCAGACAACGGTTCGGTCAGGTACGATTTCTCGCCCTCTTTGCCTAAGCCTACCATTACATATCAGACTGGCACGAACGCTCAGGAAGCGTCCAAAAAGACGGTCATTGAAATTGACGAGGTCAATGCCATTCAAGAGGAATTCAAGAACTTCGCTTCTGCCGTGGAGTCTAAGGACAAGTCCCTCGTGGTTGTACCGCCAGCAAAGGCGTTCCATCATTTAGCCATAATCGCTGCTGCACTCGAGTCTTCCAAGAATAATGGCTCTAGTGTGAAGGTCGAAGTTGTATGATAGAATAAAAATGTGTTAGACGCTTATAGAGTAGTTGTAATAACGTTCCACAGTCAGAGCTCATCGCGCGGCCGTGCATCATTTGACTCGAGTGAGTCTTTCCACTTTTTCAACGAATTTGCTGCCAAGACTGGTGTATCAGCCCTGACCATTGACGCGTCATCGTCATTGAACACTTCCTTCAGGACGCTTTCTTGATTTCCATCATCATTCAGTTGGCCTTCTGTCGCTTTCTGGGTTTGGACTCATGTCACCATTACGGTCTTGCCACTCAAGGCTGACTTCTAGCGCACCTTTCAGGCTCATTCTCAGATGCTGACTTTAGCATCATGTGCTCATCTGCTATTGTTTTCTTGTTCGGGATGTCCTTTGCTTTCTGTCACTTGGTGCTTGGCCTTAATGACTTCTTCGTGAATTCTTGGTTCGAGTGTATTCCTCAGGCACGGAGAGCTGCTCTTCGCTGTCTCGAGCAACTTCAAACGCTTTTCAGCAAAAGCCTCATTTGCTCTGATTCGAACGGCACATAAGTGAGTGGTCTCCTTATACTATGATTTGTCCTTTTCACCTCGCTTTCGCTCACACGCGCATGCATTACCTGTTACCTCGAAGCTGTCCAAACCTGGCTTTTTGTGATTGTTTCGTCTATTCCAGGCACATCAGTCATGACGTTGGCCTCGGCACCTTCTATCTGCTCTGTCTTCGCTTCTTCCTGATCCCGAAATAAAAAATGTTCCAGCAAAACCACTTTTTCCAATATAGCGCCTTTCCATGTCATGACAGGCAGATCTCTATCGATGCTCTGTACTATAACGCCTGATGAACTTTCGGTTGTCTGAATTGTTGTGAATTCTTCTGCGATAGTGACGCCTACAGACCCTGCGCTTAATTGAATGCTGGAAGACTCATTCAAAAGATTCTCGGCATAGTTCGGCAATGGCGTATTTTTCTCTGTGTGAACCGAAGAAGAGATTCCGTTGCTATTCTGACTTGTCAGAACATGGGGCACCGTATTTTGTGTAATCAGCAGGATGTAGCTCATTTGAGACTCGATTGGGGCAAAATCACGCGTGGTGATAGAAGAGGTCCAGTGTATAATACCAAACATCTTGAAAAATGCCCAAAAAAGGATTTTCGCAGGTATTTTTAATACCCGTCTCCAGAGCACCCAAGCAGAGCAAAAGAGCAAGAATCCAATGGCAGCGTAGATGCGCCTCTTGTCGTGCTTGTCTTGTTTTTCGATGAATTTGACAATTTGTTTCGACTTGCTAAGGACAGAAGCCATGTCTAGTAACTTGCCGTTGAGTTGTGTTAAGTCTTTTGACTGTTGATCAAGAGTGTCGATGTTTAGCTCTGTTTGCATGACTGACATTTCCATTAACTGTTTTGATTGCTGCAAGCTGGATGTGATGTTTTTGTTTTGCGTCAAAATTTGCTCACCAATTGGCTTCGTTTTGTCATGAGCCTGTGCTTCACTCGAAGCCGATCTCCCAGCAAACAAAGACAGTCTTGCATCCAAAGATTCAGGTTCATCATCGCTGCGTCCTACTGGCAAATATTCTTGTAATCTTTGTTGGTGTATGATTGCATTTTCTTTGCCGTGTGCAGCCAACTGGCTCTCTTTAAGTTTTCGCCGCAAGTATTTGACTTTGCCGTTGTATAAGTCGAGCGATTCATGTAGAAACCTGGCGGTGGCTAGGCTCTCCGGTAGTTGCTGGACATTTAATTCCACCAGGCCAGTCAAGTCAGCAATTCTTTGAATGAGCAAGGTGGCCTTCTTCACAGTCGCATCCAATGAAAATTCCAGCTCACTGGCCCCGGAGTTGAGTTGGCCACGTTCGGAAACAAGTCTAATTTGGGATAGGGCATATGATTGCACCGAGTCTATCTCCTTCAAAAATTCTTTGATCTGGGCAATTTGAGAACGCGAAGTTCGTTCCTTCATTTCGATAGTTAGGTTTGGACTCTGCAACGTGTTGTGGTGCATTCATCCCAGCCGCGTGTGCGACCGTTGTTTTCGCGTCCAGCGAGGGGCGAACAAGCCATCTGATCAATCTCCAAATATCAAACACTAGCGACATGGCCCACACTACAAGAGAATTCAACTTACGCACTTCACTGAAATATCAATTTACAGACAAGCAGATGCGTT
>JAKTUB010000529.1:1262-12542 GCA_030556465.1 Metschnikowia picachoensis | reverse complement strand
CTTTTATTCAAGCCCTTTTATTCAAGCCAAAGGCCTGGTTTTGATCGTCGGACACTGTCTTGCTAGGGTGCAACAGATCCTTGCATGTGCGAAAAATCTACACTTCAGACACTTACAGATGTTGGCGGCCAGCATGATACATCCATTGATTTCTAAAGTTTTCAAAGTCTCATATTTAGTAAACATTTCTTGTTTGACTTTTGCCAGTAGGCTTAAATGGGAATAGCACATTTGCTGGTCAAATTTCATTAACGCTCAATTTGCCAACCACGCGAAAAGCCTCGCCATGTGCGGAGAGACGCGCCTTATACGAGCCTCAGTCTTTCGATCGTAATACAAATCAACTCACCTGGAAAAACCATATGGCCCCATAAAGCTGCAATTATGTACTATTCGGATACAATCGGGATACCCCCCTCAGATAAGACTCGGTGGCGGCTTCGCACGGACGAGCTTGGTAGAGAAACATGGCACTATCTCTCGGAATCCGAGAGTCAACTTGAGCCGCAATCGAACACGACAAAGTACCTTTTAGGAATGGCCGATTTCGAGAAACCAGCGCCAGAAAAAGAGATAAATACTGCCATGGAATCGGCCATGAAGGGCGCAGAATTCTTGGCCCACATCCAAGCAGAATGTGGCATCTTTGCCTGCCAATACAAGGGACCCATGTTTATGACTGTTGGGTACGTGTTTGCATCGTATTTCACCAAGACAGAGATCCCAGACGTGAAGAAACATGAGATGATCCGGTATATAGTCAACACGGCCCACCCGGTTGACGGCGGCTGGGGATTGCATTCGGTAGACAAATCAACCTGTTTTGGCACCACTATAAACTACGTTGTTTTACGTCTTTTGGGCTTGCCAAGTGATCATGCTGTGTGCCAGAAAGCACGCAAAACGCTTCATAAATTGGGCGGTGCGCTTGGAAACCCGCATTGGGGCAAAGCGTGGCTCTCGCTCTTGAACCTATATGGCTGGGAGGGTGTCAATCCTGCCCCGCCGGAAATGTGGCTTCTCCCTTACTCTCTATCGATACACCCGGCTCGTTGGTGGGTCCACACTCGTGCGATATACTTGCCGCTAGCATACTTGAGTGCTAACAGAAGCACATGTGCGGTGGATCTGCTATTAGAGGAAATCAGGTCAGAAATCTACCTTCCGCGCCAGTTACCCTACGAATCGATTGATTTCTCGCTCCACAGAAATACCGTTTGCGGAGTGGATCTCTACTACCCGCACACGCGAGTCTTGGACCTGTTGAACTGGTGCATTGCGAAATATGAGAAGTACGTGCGACCCAAGTGGCTTCTTAATAAGACCAACAGAACAGTCTACGATCTCATCAAAAAGGAGTGCCAGAACACAGAGTATTTGTGCATAGCGCCTGTCAGCTTTGCGTTCAACATGGTGGTCACGTATTTGGAAGAAGGCCCCGATTCGGCGGCTTTTGCTGGATTCTTACAGAAGAAAGATGATGTTGTGTTTCACGGACCCCAGGGCTTGACCGTCATGGGAACAAACGGCGTCCAAGTGTGGGACGTGGCTTTTATGTGCCAATACTTGATAATGGCTGGTTTATCACGACACCTGAAGTACCACGACATGATTTTGAAAGGCTATTGGTTTTTGAGAAGGTCTCAATTCACCGACGAGTGTGTGGAGGGCTCATACAGAGACAAGAGGAAAGGTGCGTGGCCTTTCAGTACCAAGACTCAGGGGTATACCGTCAGTGACTGCACTGCAGAGGCGATGAAAGCGATCATCATGGTGGAAAACGACGAGTATTTGGGCCCGCAAATAGCAGACAAAATCGCGAGGCAGAATTTGGAGGACGCGGTGGACAGAATTCTATTCATTCAAAACACTGGCTCCTTTGAGTATGGCTCGTTCTCGGCATACGAAAAAATACGCGCCTCGCCCTTGATGGAGTGGTTGTCGCCCGCTGAAGTGTTTAATCAGATTATGGTGGAGTACCCATACGTTGAGTGTACGGACTCTTCGGTGTTTGGATTACTCTATTTCTCCAAATACTATCCTGATTATAAGCCTGAAGAGATTCTGAATGCAATCGATATTGCGATCGCATACATTGAAAACGCTCAGGATAAATTCGACGGTTCCTGGTACGGTTCCTGGGGTGTTTGTTATACGTACGCAGCGATGTTTGCGGTGGAAGCACTCGAGTCTGTCGGGAAAGTTTATGGTAATTCCGCGGTCGTGAAAAGGGGTCTTGATTTTCTTGTTGCCAAGCAAGAACTTGATGGGGGTTGGAGCGAGTCAATGAAAGCGTGTGAAACTCACACATATGTACCAAGCGGTCAGTCGCTAGTGGTGCAAACGGCCTGGGCGGTCATTGCATTAATATTGGGTGGGTATCCCGATCGTGCCCCAATCGATCGAGGCATAAATTTGATCATTCAGAGACAATCGCTTGAAGGAGAATGGAAATTTGAAGATGTGGAAGGGGTGTTCAATCACAGCTGTGCAATTGAGTACCCAACCTACAAATTTTTGTTTCCCATTAAGGCATTAGGACTTTACGCCACAAGATTTGGAGAAAATGCTGCGCCTTCTAAATAAAGGCTAAAGATTTTTTTTTTTGCATTTTGCCTCCCCGCTACAGATTGCCCCAGTATCTAGCGTTCGGGTTGTGCTTCGGCCAATGGCAACACCGACCGTGATTTCGGCTCACGTCATCGGCGTTTGCTTCGCGTCATTTCCTGTGTTCAACCTGCATACCGGCGTTTGATCATGTATGCTATCTTGCATATAAACAAATCAATGTGATGTCACCGTCCGAGATAAGATCTCTCTTCTTTCCTTTGTTAGGAGGGAGACTAGTAATGAATATAGCTCGTTTCGACGGAAGGGCTGGATGTCTGGTTTCGTCTTGCCAGTCATATATTTCCCGTTTATTGCGTGCTTGTATATAGTATGAATACATGACTAGAAAAAAATAAGTATTTAAAGCCTTGTCACCGGGCTATGCGCACCAGCAACCAATCGGCAGCAGCACCCCTATCCATGCGGATTTGCTCCCGTTTTGTAGCATGTGTGAAGATTAGCTCAAGTTGTGGACACTGGGTTCAAAGTTTCTTTGCGTGAACAATTCCAATTCTTTGATGGCCCACAACTGGACAAATGCCTTTTTGGCGAGTGTTCTCTGTACGTGTTAATTCGATCACGGATGTTTTGAGCTTTCACGGTATTCTCGGGGTTTGAACTGTGCAAAAAGAAATGCGATGCGCATGTCGCCCACTCCCGCACGCATGTCCGCATGCTATATGCAGTTTTCAAATGCCGAGGAATATAAACCTGGCACTTCCCTCAAATATCAGATCTGAGCTAATTTATTTTTCTTTTAACTTGCCAATGAATCATCAAGCCCCTGCAAACGAGAAAAGAGAATACTTTTCTGAGCCTTCCACCCCCAGTGAGGCGACTCCAACGATGTATCCAACATCTCACGCAAGGGAATATCAGCCCACACCACCACAAGGACACTACGGGCCTTACGGATACCATGAAAATTTAATGCAGAATCTGTACGAGTTTTCCGGCGCAGGAAGAATGCCCCCTCCGCCACCACCGCCACATCATGGTAGGAGACCGCATCCAGATGATCCGTTTTTCTATGAGGGTGAACACCGAAAGCCCCATAAGAACGGGATTATGCGCAAGGTATTACTTGGCTCTGCTCTCGCCTGTGGTGGCTTTCTTCTTTTCAATATGGGCAGAATCTATGAGCTCAATGCAATGGGAGAAGGTGCACATCATCCACACGACATAGCCCGTCCTGGAGGTCTTCACTCGCAACATGATGAGTTTATTGCAGAGGGCATGCACAGAGGCGAGGTCCGGCCAAGATTATTTGGTCACACAGGCAATTTCGGTCATCGTGGCCCTGAGGACATCAGACCAGGGGTTGAAACAGACTTCAAGCCGGGGTTCGATCTGAAGTTTGATCCTGAAAATTCTCGTAGAAAAGACCATCATAGTGATATCGCTGGTGATGCTGGCTTCAGACCTCATGAAGACCCCCATAGCCCTCCGCCATTCCCTGAGTTCGATATTCACCATGGAAAGCCTTGTCATAAAGGTCGCAAGGGCCCAAAGAGCCCAGAGACTCACGAAGACCCTTCTGACAAAAGCGGAGATGAGAGTGACGGCGCAAGCGACGTTGCAGTTGGATTCAAGGGGAAGTGGGCTCACGCCGAAGACATGATAAATAGCGAGAAAGGTCCAAAGGGACCTCACAGGAAGCACTCAAACAAGTCTCAAGTTCAACGTGCTAAGGACGAGATTTAAGAGAGAGCTCTGAAATCACTTCCGAAGTAGTCAGTGAGAAGTTACACTCTGAGCTGGACGAAAAGCTCAACCCTGGGGAGAGCTCAAAGTAGTTCGGACGGTCCCCCTCCGCAATTGTTTTTTTTTAATTTTGTGCTTTAGTATAGCTTTTTGAAAACTTTAAAAAAAAATAAAATAAAAGAAAAACAATCATCAAATCAAGTCCCCAACTTTGATAGCTTTTGCGGACGGCAAAAGTAAAAAGAGTAAAAATGCCTTCAGCCAGATTCGAACTGACGATCTCCTCATTACTAGTGAGGTGCCTTACCAACTTGGCCATAAAGGCTTTGATGTTGCTTTTTGGTGATGAGGAAACCAGTTGAGACAAAACTTTTTGAAAATCGCTATTGCATGCAGTATTTCGCGAAATTTGGCTGCAAAAAGTCCTAAGGAGAAAAATTTTCGCATTATTCCCGCGCAATCGGTTCTACGTAATCCCCTTGAGGCAAGCAAGGCCATTGGAAATCAGCTGCAATAATATTTGTCTGTTTTGAGCCAATTTGTGAGGCGATATGCCCAAAATGTGGTGCGAGTCTTTTTTCTGTTTTTATTCTGATTAAGAACTGGGTGCCAGAATTGCTATCCTAGCTCTCCACAAAACTATACATGAATATATATAAAATAAATGTGATGTCTTTAAAAAAAAAAAGATGTAGTATACAAAAGAAAAGAGAAAAAACATGTCAAAGGGCTCAGTAAAGGAGGGTTGTCCTTGATTTATTGCAACTGCGCGCTGAGGTGGACTTTTAGCCTGAGTCTAATATCTTCCTATGACCTTGCACAAACGCAGTTTGCGAACCAGAAAAGGAAAAGTAAATCCCCCTTTTGGCTGTGAGCCGTTTCAAAATAGCTTATTTCGGAAATTTCTGAAACTCTAGACTTAAAATCCTATCATCATACTCAATTGGTTTGAAAAGCATTCTTTGCCGCTATCTTAAATGGTATCTCTCTATTCCATAACGTCTCGGCTAAGGGTATCAAAAAGTTCTTTCGACAGTCTACCAGTGGGAAAACGCCTTTTCAAAAAGCTTTGGAATAATTCACTGGGATATTTATCATGCGATGATGAGAATGGTTCTTGCGTAAACAGCTCTTCTCCACAGCAGGAGGCGTCTGTTATTCAAGGAAATCGATCATGGAGAAATTTGGGTGACGTGGTAAGGCAGAAACTATTCCTCACTACGAAAAGCTCATTGACCGACACTTCTCTGCCGGTTTATCAGAGCGAAGAAGTGATTTCTGTTACCTCTCATAGCCCCGAGCCAGTACCGGAGAACGAAATCGCACCATATCTTTTTTTGGACCCAGAGAGGGAAACTATATACATAAGTTCCCCCACTTGGTCTAAACCTAGCTCCTCATCTTTGAAAGCCGAATCTCGGGGCGCTTCAAGGGAAGAGCCTTGGCTTCCCACAGATTTACGTAATCTTCTTCTTGCACGAAATATAATCAAGTTCTTACTTCGCACCATTGCGCAAGAGACACATTCAGATTTGTTGCGATTCTCTCAAAAGTGCAGAATAGATAGACAATCATTAGGTCTCGAGCCTTGCCTTTCAGGGACTTCACTTCGCTTTTATTTCACCAACTTGATGAGGCGCCGAAAAAAGTCAATTGCATCTTTTGTATCCAGAATACAAACTCTCACTAGCAAGACTTACTTGAAATCCAAAAGTATTTCCAAAAGACTCTCAACACAGCAATTTGTCTATGAAGGCGCTCGGACTCATCTTGAACAATACTTTAATAATGGTGCTCCTCTTACGGTAGAAGCCATTGTCCACTGTAACTTACCTCCATCACCTTTTGTCATGGGAGAGTTTCCCTATACCGAACGGTCTAGTGAGACTGAAAGTACACCGATGATTGAGACTACAACCGAAGGTCTTCCAGAAAATGATGACCACAATTCGTGGGCTACATGCCAAAACAGTTCTGACATTTACACATCGCTAATTTTTGAGGATTCTCAGGGAGATATCACTGGACTAGACCAAAATTCAGACGGGCCATTGCAGAGGCTGTTGGATGGGTTCAGATCCGAAGTCCCATTCGTAGCGTGCTTTCCGTTGACTTTGAGCGACGACGAGTTCTCTGATATGAACTCTAGTTTTGTGCCTTATTTTGGCCCCGTTAACATCTCTTTCGACAATTTCTTGACCCTTCTGGGTGGATTGGAAAGTGAGAGCTGTGAGGTGATTGAATCATCTGCACAATCTTTCGGTCGCTATAATGAGGATGGGCCTTGTTCTGATGTTGAACCAAACGATATGGATGGTGTTGGTATTGAAAATGGCTCTCCATTGATGGCCTATTTGGAATTTCCACTGATGGAATATGCAAATCACGAAGTTGGAGAGATTGCAGGACTTTTGGACACAGATCGTCTAGTAAGCCTGAGTAAAAGTGCTTCGATTGCTAGTTCATCTCTTCAAAACTCATCTGGCACCCAGTCTGACTTGAATTTCGCGGAAGACTTGAATATTGATGTTTCAAAGAGCTACACTCTTCTCGAAGTGGTCTCACTGAATATCGATGGGAGTACAGCTGAGAAAACACTGAAAACAGAGCCGTTGGAACTTGTCACCAGTACTCTGCTGCCTGGACATGAATGTGATGTTGAATATCTTTCGGAGAGAAATCAAACTGTTGACCTGATCAACTTCCATGTATCAAATCTAGAAGATATAAGAAACGACCTTGAAAGTCCACCCTGTCCCATACAAGGTACTATGGCCCATCAATCCACTCTCGCCAATGATGCCACGGGAAGCTTGAAACAAGAAAATGCCACACAAAAACCTGTGGCATATGAAAGAGCCGAAGCAAATCCGAACATTCTTTATCACACTTATAATCCATGCACCAGAACGCGAAGGAATTGGGCTGATTATGACTCTGATTCTGATGGCTCGATCTACAAGGACTTTTTCGCTCTTTGCAGTAAACAGTGCTTAACTCGTACGGCCCAAGTATTCGAGGGCCCGACTCATGATTCTTCCAAAAACAATGTGTCTGATAAATACTCTTCAGCGAGATTGAGGAACGGACTGAATTTGAGATTCGAAACTTCCGAGTCTTGTATGACCTCATTTCCCATAATCGAAAGTGATCTGCCCACCGATAAAGTTTCGGACCAAGATGGTTTCGAAACCAAATCGTCAACAATGGAAGCATACGGTGAACATTTGGTAATTTCGAGACCCGCGATCTATGAAAACCAGATAAGCAAGAAACTCGTCCCTGGTGTTAAATTCCTGAAAAATGCAACAAAGGAGCCCACGCGGAAGCGTAATTTGCAGCGTCCAATCAAGAATCCCAATTCTCATCTGAAGAGTACACTTTTGCAGGGCAAAAGCGGAAATAAAAGTTCGAGATCGAAAGACGACTGCGATTTTCGTGAAAGTGTGAAGAGCGATAATCCTCTAGAGTCCATGATTCTCGAAGCATTGCGTCGGAAAGAGGTTTGTGAAGAGCATTTTCACGAGAGTGTGCCACTACGGGCGAAGATAGAGAGCTTTCTTCTCAAAATCAAAGAAAGCAAACATTTGTTTGCCACAGACTGTCTGCCCAAACTGGTTATTGGCGACAGGACAAGAAATCACAAGCTGGAACTAGAGCTCTTATCGGGACATGAAGATTTTCGAGATTTGAAAACAAAGGGCCCTATTATGGCTGGTAACGCCTCGTCGAGCTTTGAAGGCATACGAGATTTTGAAGAAGTTGATACTGCTGCTGGCTATTTCTGTGGGTTTCTTGATTCGTGCTATCGAATCATTCCAAATGCCGATGCACATCTCGAGTCAGTAGTTCAAGCTATCCTAGGAATCAGAAACTCTCAGGAAAGTCTTGTGGCAATTGGCTCAGAAGCGGCAACCGATCTCTCGGAGCTTGTGGAGCGGTTGCAAAACAACTGCATTGGGGAAGATGTCTACTTTTCTCGAAAGACAAAAGCTCTCGAGTGTTCACTTGTCAATATGAGCAAAACATTTATTAGAAGTCGCGACAATCTTACAAAGCTTGGTACCGAATTTGACCGTGGCATTTCAAAGATTTTGATTCAGTTGTCCAACCTTTCCCTTCTACGTATGGATGTCATGAATCGAGTCGATGTGTTATCTACACAATCTGAAACTCAAAGAAGAAACAATGTGCAAACCCACGGATACATTTTCTGTATCATTCTCAGCGGAAACCCAACGTGGCATTTCGAAACAAATCTCACGGATTTAAAGTCTCTTTTATCCGAGAACATAAGAGTGTTGAGAAATATTCATACCGATATCGAATTTATGGTATCACGAATTCGAACAGGATTTTCAGGGCTAAAAGGCTCAATCAAGAAACATTTCCTGTTGCAACGCAGCCCGCGAAGCAAGCAGAATCTAAGTCAGAAAACATTGGGAACTTCTCAAAGCTCCAACCTGAGGGGCAATCAACTTTTTGAAGACTCCAAAGTACCATTGCAAAGTCGGGGTTCTCGAAGAAAAAGAAAATGCGATAATTACAAGAAAATTAAAAGACACAAAGCTGTCAACCATCCTCTTGTCTAAGAGTTGCTTCATATGGAGATGAAAAAGAATTTGGCGTATTTTTTGGAGTTCCTTAATAGCACAACATCATTTCGGCGAAGGCATAAAAAGTTAGATGCCAGGTTTTCAAGTTTGTTGACGTTCGTTTTCTTACTTTTTTCAGAAAACTGGTTCAATGTGCGAAACCTACGGATCGGGCTTCCTGGCGGTAAAGACTTTTTTAGGCTCCAGAATATCAAGGCTTCAACAATAATTCGTAACATCATGTTGTTCGCTGGAACTTAAATCTCAAAGTGAATACGAGTCTTGCATACAGAAGTCAATAACCTATAAACTTGTACAGCGATTCATGATTTCTAAACTCTTTATAACTTTAAAAAGATGGCTCATGGTTTCATCCCAGTGATCGAAAAATGACACATCATATACATCGACGATGGAGTAGGCCAATTCTTGAAAAAATAGCTTAATCTCATTGTATAGCGTGTCATCTTTACGCAAGGACAATGCTAACCTTCTATGTATTGTTAAAATTGACAGATGTACTACCGCGGACGATAGTACAAAGAGATATCCTATGAATTAACTTAAAAGTGCGAATTTATCAGATATGCATAGATTAATTTCACCTAAGGGCGCTAGATAATTGAAGGTTCAGGAGGGGAATATAATTGACCAACATCTATGGCGGACAAAAATGTGTGTAAATACGAGTAGAATAAGTGTTATGACATCAAAATCTTCGTGTTAATGAATATTCCGCAGAAGTATCCTTTTTGTTTGCATATCAAGTTGCTCAGTGGAAAGTTGCAGGAACTCACATGGTAAATGTTTATAGTTAGTTCGGTTGAATGGTATGGATCAACCTACATCTAACTTTGTATATTATAAGTGTTAAAAGGATTGGTGAATGATTAGTTGAAAGGTTGGTTGTTGAAAGGTTGGTTAGCTTTTCAACTAAGTGCACCATGTGGAAAACCTCAATCTTTTATAAGGAATGATACATAGGAGCAACCCTAAGTTCCGCATTGAGCATTCAGCGAGATCCATTGTTTCAGATAACCCCACTCTGAGTTTCACATAAAGCCATTAATTGGTAAGGCTGTGTTATGGTTATGGTTGAGAGCTTTGACCATCCTCATTAGGACTTACCAAGCCACCCTTGCAGATCCTAGTCAGTTGACCGAGGAAAAGGACCACCAACACAGCATCGAGGATCTCTTACAGACAGTATGGACACGTGATACTCGACGCCCAAGGCCTATTCTGCAACAATAAGATAACCAGACTAGTTTTTGCAATTGAAGTCTACCATCCCGAGCCACACTGATCGATCGTGAACTTATTCTTCTAATTTTTTTCTCTTTGGATTTTTTGATGAATTATAATATTAAAACGCCCTTTTCATAAAAATTTATCACATTATAGGACGTTCTCATCAGTGTGTAACAGGCACACCTCAACAATCGCAAAAACTATACAACATATCGGAAGACCCATAATAGATCGCAAATTCACCAGAATCTCATCGGCCCATGGGGTTGGTCCTCTCAAAGGCGCAAAAAAGAAAAATGATGAATTCAAAAAAACAAGCTCGTGCTCAGGTTCGAACTAAGGACCAACAGATTTGCAATCTGCTGCGCTACCACTGCGCCACGCGAGCTTGTTATGAAACGTTTTATTAGTATACTAGTCATACAGGTTTGGTGGAATGCTCTACCTATACAACAGCGGTTTTCTGCTTCCAGACGCCGGGAGGCAACAGGAGGCACTGTTCTCCAGCCTCTTCTGAATAGACAATTGAAAAAGGCGTTGGAACGAAGTAAAATACGGACAAGTTGACACTACCTATACAGCGGCTAGAATAAGGAGAAAGACCTAAGGCTTGGGAAAGTCGGGGGGCTTCACTACTCAGTCTTCTAACCAGACGTATGCAGGTTTTTGTCTATAGATAAATAGATTTTTGACAGTTTAACCGCGGTTACCTGTTTTTTTTTTTTTTTAAAGATATATCCCATTATAGGACGCTCTCGTTAGAGTATGGCAGGCACACCCAAACAAGCGCGAAAACTATACAACATACAGAAAAAACCTATAATAGATCGCAACTTCACACCAAGCATCGTTTGGCGACACAAGATCTCTCATCGGAAATTAATCCGCTTTGAGACCTCTACCCAGAATGAACTCAACTAATCAGACTTATCAGACTGTCATCGGCCCATGGGGTTGGTCCTCCCAAGAGCGCGAAACAATAGTCGATTCAGGAGGGGGGCGAGACTAACACCATTCTTAGCCTCCCGGCGCCGTCCTGATTTGTTTTTTTCAAAGATATATCCCATTATAGGACGCTCTCGGATTTGTTTTTTTTTTTTTTTTAAAGATATATCACATT
>JAKTUB010000528.1:0-12602 GCA_030556465.1 Metschnikowia picachoensis | reverse complement strand
CAAGAACTTCGCCTTCTCGCTTTTGCTACGCGACGCGACCGCAACGGCCCAATTTGTTGTTGTTAAATGTTAGGACTGTATAGATGCGCAAGCATCTATTAGGGTCCTCATAAAACATCCGTAAGGCTTGCTAGTCTTGAATATCCAATGTGACATGATGTATCATAAAGAAACGGACTCTCCGGAGAAGAGTCCCCGGGACAAAGTCCACCTTCAAAGTAAAGGTTACCAGTATAAGCCGGAGAGGCAGACTCCGAAGGAGTCCTGCCTAGTTCATCCGGCACTGGGGAAGATCACTCTAAGACATTGATGACTGATAACCCATCATAGAGATAAGGTGTAGTAAACCAAATTAGATAGAATCTGGTGTGTCCATCAAGTCAGTGCTCTAGGAACGAATAAAGTATTCGTTAGATCCTTATTAGAGATTAGCTGTCCACAGTGAAAGGTTTTCACTGGGAAGGAAGAGAAAGCATCCAATATGCAGTGCTACAGCAATTACTAGATTGGTGCTTTACACAATTGCGCGGGCCCGTCGACCGCTAGAGCCCTGGCCCCAATCAGTGTTGCGCGCTGGTATTTTTTCTTGTAAATCGTATCGACAAATAAAACATTACGTCGTAGCAAAGAGCGTATTTCTGAAGACGAAATACGATTACTGTGGGGCCTTCGTTTCGTAAGTCGTATGGTGATTTCGTTAATGTTTGTATTACCTTTTCGTATTTTTGTCATAACGTTTTCGTTATGTGTTTGCATAATGTCGGTCCTAGCACATGCGCTTTGCCACACATGAGCTATACAAGCCATTCTACCGCAAACGGCAGACTTGAGTTGCTTGTCAACAGTATTGACTGTATCAAACACAGCGCGAGAAATTGTTTCTCACACCGAAAATGCACCTTTTAATTCATAACCTGGGAGCTATTTCCAAATCAGCTCAATAAAATTGATTCAAAACACGTATTTTCGACAGATGTAGCTTTATAAAAAAGCGTTACTGAAACAAGCACTACAAGTCTCGCAGAACATCGCTCCTTTTGTTGCCATGATCCCAACTGGCAGGACGAGCTATGCCAGCCATGCTTTGCGGCTGGCCAATCATCAAACAATAAGCGTGGCTGGATAGACCTCAAACAATGAAAAGTCAGATATCATGGGGTGGCTGGTGGCTACCTGCCTTGGTGTATGTATATATGGGATTTCCCACTTAAGTGGAATGAAGAAGAAAAGCAAATTCATAAAAGTATCTACGACTACACCCATTAACACAAACTCACTGCATACATTGGAAGATAAGTGTAGCCTTGCACCTTCAGAAGTTGAATTTTCCCAGGCTGCATCTCAAAGCCTCCTTCAAAATGTCAGACAGATGGAAAGATGGATTATGATATGCTGAATTTGCGTATGGTTTTTTTCTAATAAATCAATAGATGAATTCTAAGAATTGGAGAGAATTTCGTACTCGAAGGTTCACCGAAATCTTGTAGGACGTCAGTGTTGCCCAGTAATTAGTAATTAGTATTTCCGCGCCAAATACTAATACTAGTATGTCCGGTTAGTAACCGTTTACTAGTAATCAAAATTCGAATTACTAGTAAGCAAAATTCGTAATTAGTAATTAGTATTTAAAGATTGCTTAACAGTTCTAAAGTAGACCCCGTGTGGTACGATGCCTCGGAAAAAGTACACACAAAGCTGTCATAAGAACAAGGAATTACTTTTAGCATTTGCCACGATTTTCTCAAATAGAGAAGCGAATAGCACGAACACTGTCCTGAATGGTTGTTGTACAATCACTAGCTAGGTCGAGGTGGCTGTCAGCGCTTTTGGTTGCAAACGAGGAATATTCAAAAGGCCTTTATGAATATATCTTCTTTGTGACGCATGTGATATCGTGCTTACAAGATTTACATTATGCGATTCCGCAGTTGTGCTCACATTGTCGTTTGTCAGCGTCTGAACTCCCGCTGAGTGCCCTCAAATTTCACGAGATCCACGACTTTCAGCAAGTCTCGACCATCATTGCAAAGCAAGCATGAGAAGGGAAATAGGCTCCGACTGTAAACTCTTGTACAAGGTAGTCTTCAATTTTCTTTAATTAAAAGCCAAAAGTACGTGATTGGGCACTTCGTCTGTGTTGCTCGTTGTTTAAACCTGGATCTGGTTTCTGGAAATGAAACAGCACATGCGTTTGCTATTGTTGTCGGCACCCTCGTACTCTACTATACTTGAATCTCCGGACTTACGAAAGCATCTTCTCTCTAGGGAT
Organism: Metschnikowia picachoensis; assembly: GCA_030556465.1. Lineage (NCBI taxonomy): Eukaryota > Fungi > Ascomycota > Pichiomycetes > Serinales > Metschnikowiaceae > Metschnikowia > Metschnikowia picachoensis. The sequence continues at coordinate 10,333 of JAKTUB010000528.1, read as the reverse complement.
TTATTGTAAGGATAACTCTCTTTGTACATACGAGAAGCGGAAAGGAGATCGCCAGACTACCCTTCGCGATGACAACGCCACCACTGATATGAGCCAGCCATGTAAGCTTGTAGCAAAGTCTAACGTTTTGAGTATTTGAATGGTCTGCCATATACTGCAGTTTGTCGTCTAAAAGAGCCCCATATCAAGCAGTTTTGCGGAAAGATCGATAGCAGCTCAGGTCAAGTCTCACTTTTGAAGACTGTCTTGAACGAAAGTCTGCTTTCTGCAGGAGAAAGACTTGTATGCTGCACTAGGATATCAGAGCTAGTCAAGCCTAGCGCATCGAATTGAAGATTTAATGATATTCAGCACGTAGTCAAATCTAGGAATTCATGTTCTTTCTGCTATGACTTGGAGGACTTACTCGGTTGAACCTCAATTTTCGGCAGCGTTCAACACTTTTTTGCAGACAGAATGAATTGAAAGAGCTTCTACCGCTCGAGATTTTTCTTTTCTCTTTTACTACGCTATGATTGTCATTGCATGTCTATTATCTCGAACTACACTTTTGTCCAAGAAATCCTGAGCCAATTGACCACACTATTTGAGAGCTTAATCATGGGAATTACTAAGATCTTAGTAACAAGTAATAGTATTAACGATTAGTATTTCAATCTCCAATTACTAGTATTAGTAACAAAAACCAAATACTAATTACTAAAGTAATTCAAAAAAGTCGCGCACCCGCCTTAGATACCAAAAGTGTGCCACACTGTAGGAAGTCGTGTCACAAATCGATTATATTTTGCGTAAATTAAAGAATACGGATTACGCAATTTTATTTTCTCGTATTACCAAAAACAGCGTAACGCACGTTTATGTTACCGTACTTCCACTACGAAAAATCGTAATTATGATACGCTTTACGACTATGCGATGGTCACCGCCACGTAATTCGTAAACTTTCGTATTATGCACCGTAATGCGCACCATTGGCCCCCATGTCTCGGTGAAGGGCCAGGCCGGCATACTACGAGCACATGGAACTCCACACCGAATCGGGACCAAAGCTAAACGGGTTTGGCGTGAACACTCATTTAATTCCGTCAAGCATGAATCTCGAGGAGAGGCTAAACAACTCGCTCAACGACATCCTCCGTACGTCCGGGTATGTGTTTGAGATCATCAACAATAATAGGCGACAGAGTAATCTCATCACCGGGCCTAATAACCAGCTCATCCCGCCGCCGATGATGGAACAACTAGCGCAGAAAATTACCGATTTTGAGCTGATTCTCGATGACACGGTAACGAAGTTTAACGATGTGCCCTGGTGTGTTGAACAGATCGTGCAGAACAAGAAAAAGCAGGAGGAGCAGAAACAGCAGGAAGAACTCGAGAAACAGCAACGAGAAGCGGAGCGGAAACGACAGGAGGAGGAGAAAAAGAGGCAGGAAGAAGAACGAGAGAAAGAGCGCGCTGCAAAAGAAGCGAGGGAACAAAAGGAGCGAGAAGAGCGTGAGAAATTGGCGAAGCAGGCCCAGAATCAAAATCAAAATCAAAATCAAAATCAAAATCAAAATCAAAACCAGAATCAGAACCAGAACACAAGCCCTATTCACAATCACAGCCAGATCCCGGGACAGCTACTGCAGAATCAGAGTCAGCAAAATCGCGATCAAACTGCGCAAAATGAGCCCATGGACTCGAACTTCGACCTCAATTTGGATATGGACAAGGATATCGACATCCCAAACCCGTCGGATATCTTATCTATGAACTTCAAGGGGGGCTCGCAAAACGGCGGTGGGAGCGGTCCTCAAAACACCGCCAATATGGATATGAATATGATGAAAGGCTCTGACTCGCTCTTAGACGATTTGAACATGGACTTGCTAGGTGAAGATTTCGATGCGGGGCAACTTGGCGGGGCTGGCGAGGAAGACTTTGACGTGGAGAATTTTTTGAATCAATTTGGCCATGGCGACTAAAATGCTCTGATGAAAACTCATCCCTTCCCTGCTTATGTCTCAGACTTTAGCCAGGTCCATCGGCTGAGCTTGAGGGACTGAATTGCCGAAAATAGCACTCACGAGGAGTATATCCTGTTACAAAACCACGCGAGTTTTTGTCTTCACCACGAGATTCTGGTTCCAGGATTCTACGTACTCGGATATTTTTCACTTGTGCATTTGGCCGACTAGCATTACATGCTGTATGAGAATCTCTCTGTTGTGGTACAATTTTGTGGACAATTCATTCGAGGTATACGAGGTTCCATAGCCATAACATTCACACGATTGAGATTCACCTGAAATCACAGTTTCCGATCTCACCCAAAGAACTATCTGTCTTAGTTGGTCAACGAGAATCGTGCCCCCATGCTGTGCACCACTCGAATTCGCAACACACCCATGTGTGTGCAATAGTCACCGGCTCCGAGCAGTAATACAACTCACGTATTTCTGTCGTACATCCAGGGCTTTATATTTATAAATTTTTACCATATCAAATGCAATGAACCCCCCCCCCCTTGTAGCTCTGCCTACACGAGCAATGAGTTCAGGACTTTGTCATAAATCAGATGATCTGATACTTGGTTGGCCATGCTCATTGTGAGCTGCAAAATTAGTGGGTCCAGAATAGTGGGTCCAGAATAGTATTATGCCATTGACCACTTTCTCTGCCTCTACGGGAGGCACGAGCCGAGTTGATCTTTTTACACAAATGAGATTGTTTCCCGAGAATAAGGCTGATATTTCCGAGCTTGAGCCCTCGACTAGACTATATATAAATAAATACCCTAGTCAGGTTCGCTACCATGCCTTGCGTTGATTTCTTGGCTTGGCAGCGCATGAGATTGAATTAGGTTGTTCTTTGGGTCTTCCATCAACAGTTGATGACAGTGAATTATGGGAAGAGGAAAACCAAGAAGAAAAAAAACCAAGAAAAAGAACAGCTTTTAGCTTACAGTGAAAGAAAGGCGAAGATGACTGGTAAATAAAGGCAGCTGATGAATGAGGCGTTGACACGTCAGTGACGCGATGTCATCTGTCTAAGGCAGACCACCAAAGACAGCATACTAGTGCATATTTATAACAAGTGCGAGACCACCAGCAGTTGGTGGCAACATATAGGGCCTGAAGGTCCAATGCACCTCAACTCCATGTTGGCGCCGGTCAACGCAACATCGGGAAACTTAAAAAAATTGAATTGGTTTGTGAAGACCGTCAAGAAGGTATACACTCGAAGACGGCGAGGATGGCTGTCTGCGGTGATACGCGGCGTCGTCGCAGGGCTGGGGCCGTGCCTCTCCCTTTTCCCTTGAAGGATGAGTTTGAATCTGTATAGTTACTGGTCTTGATCGATGCTCCCACTTTCTATATTTGAATAAACAATTTTTTAAAAAAAACGGCTCGAATCACCGGATGGGCTCACATTACTGACCCTCCTGTTGTGAGAGTTGAAGAGGCAGGTGGGGGAAGTACAGCCTCTAGGGCGATGACAACCTAATTCAATCAAATGCGCTGCCAAGCCAAGATATCAACGCAAGAAAAGGCAGCGAAGCTGACTAGGGTTTTATATATTCATTCAGGTATAGTTTTGTGGAGAGCTAGGTAAGTAATTCTGGCTCCCAGTCTTTAATCAGATGTATCAAGCAAAAAAAAAAAAAAAAAAAAAAGCTAGAGACGACAACCAGCATTTCATCTACCAAGCTCTAATTCCGTGGCGGTAATTAAGTCAACATCATAATCTAGGTATATGGGACGGTCCCAAAGCGAAGGAGACAAATAAGTGGTGGAAGTTGAAAGTTCAGGAATGGCACGTTATTCCGGAGGGAGTCAAAATCATACCTACGACATGGGTTCTCACCCACAAAGAGGATGATCTAAAAGGTGCAATTTACAAAGCAAGGTGTGTGGTACAAGGATTCAGACAGAAAGAAGGTGTGCATTACAACAAATATCGTGTTCTGTCCCCGGTCGCAGAACTTCTGTCAATAAGGCTACTCACCATAATTGCCACTGAATTCAACTATCCGATCCACCATTAGATATCGAACTGGCTTATTTGAACGCCCCATTACCTGAGGGTGAGGAAATCTACGTGAGACCTCCAAAGGGATACGACAACAGACCTGGATATTGCTGGAAACTTCGGAAAAGTGTTTACGGCATGAAACAGTCTGGATTTGAGTGGTTCCAGCACTTAAAAGTAAAATGGAAAATCTTGGGCGTACGACCAAGCGGAATTGAGGAAAAATCCTCAAAAGAGAGACAGAACATGGGACACTTTTCATAGGTCTCTATGTGGATGATCTTTTCTTGGTGGCACAAAATTAGCAAGTGCTCACTGAATTCAAGAAGGAGTTGGAGAACATTTTCGATTTAAAATACTTTGGTGCAGTTTCAGAATACTTGGGTATTGAGTTTGAGCGAACTCTGGAGGGTTACATCCTCTCACAGACAAAATTCCTACAAAAGATGTTAAAAGAATTCGAAAACATGGGTGTGAGATCGCGGAGAAGTCCAGTCAAAAACGATTGCGATGGATACGGGTCAAACAACGCTCCCGACGAAGATTTGTTTTATGAGACTCCAGAGGACAAATCACCAAATCACCAAAACTAAAGGGACGTATGAAAACGAAGTATGAGTCGGGAGTGGGTAGCATAAACTGGGCTGCAAACAACACAAGACCAGACTTGTCCTTTGCGGCAAACTATCTAGCGAGAAAAGCGGCCAATCCATCTCAAAATGACTTCAAGAATTTGGTTCACTGTCTTGGATACATTTTGGGTACGATAGACCGAAAACTAGTGTACAAACGCTACAACAAATGGGGGGAGAAGGGAAAACTTTTAGTGGAAGTCTCAGACGCTTCATTCGCGCCAGAAGCTGATATGAAACTGATTTCCGGAATGGCAATCTATGTCAACAAAAAATTTTTCTTTTTGTATTCAACAAAGTTCTTTTTGTTGCAAAAGTCAAGTCAAACCTCAAGTTTATCTTAAAACAAACTTCATTTTTGGATACCATGAGCTTCATTCTCGGGCCTGACTATATGGCCGGACGGACCCCTCAACTTGATTGTTGGGTGAAGTAATCGATCCACGCAAATGGGCATTCATTTCCCATATGCAACAAACGAGAAAAATCAAAAAAAAAGCAAGACCCTGTATCATACTGAGGTATACCACTAAATATCCGATACAAATACTTTTCACCACTTCCCGTCAAGAAATTCCGGTAAAATGTATGCTTTCCACAACAGATTCCAGTAATAGTCACATGAGCTGGGTGCTAACCCCCAATTTGCGCAAACGATATGACCCTCCTACCGGATCTTTAAAGCAAAACGCTAAACTTCTTCTTTTTCTTTTGGTCGTGAAAAATAGCTTTTACGACCAAAAGAATTCCTGCCCCACTACCACTTTCTTCACTTACACTGTAATCTCCGGCACCAGGCTCGGCCCGCACTAGCCAATGAAAAACGGCAGCGGCCCGTCGTGCGCGGCACAGGCCATGCTCGCAGTACCGCCAATACGCACCAAAATGGCTACACCCACTAATGAGACATCCATCACTAGGCCCAAACAAAACCTTAAATATGTTCAGACAAACGTTGCGCCAGGTGGCCAGACAATCCAGTAAAGTTCCTAGAAGATCATACGCCACGGAGACCGGCGCGGATGCCTTGAAGTTGTCGCTCGCGCTCCCCCACCAGACGTTGTACCTGGATTCCGAGGTGCAGCAGGTCAACTTGCCCTCGATCAACGGTGACTTGGGTATTTTGGCAAACCACATTCCAATCGTCGAGCAGTTGAGACCAGGCTTGTTGGAGATCATTTCCAAGGGCGGCGAGACCGAGCAGTACTTTGTCTCTGGTGGTTTGGCTACCGTGCAGCCAGGCAACAAATTGACTGTCTCTGCCATTGAGGCATTCAAGCCTGAACAGTTCGACGCTCAGGAGATCAAGACCTTGATTGCCGACGCCCAGAAGCGCGCGCAGTCTGCCGATGCTACCGAGGCGGCCGAGGCCGGCATCGAGTTGGAGGTGCTTGAGGCATTGCAGCACGTGGCCAAGTAAGTAGGTTTCCAGGCGATGCTATGAGACTGCCAGGGAGATAATTCGGGTTCTTTGGCCCACATAAATTCAATACAGTCATGAAGGATCGGCATCTGTAGGTATAGGTGAGGCAGGAGTGTGCCAGCAATTTAGATGGAAGTAGGTGCTATCGTATTGGCGTATATATTCACGCCGGGAGATCTTAAGGCGGTACGTTGCGGTAATCGGTTTCTTTTGTTTCACCTTCTTTTATGCTACAACTGTGCTCAATCTACTCAATTGATCCAGATATGCGTTTATTTGGTATGGTTTTTGAAAATGCCGGGCGATCTTGTGCTGAAACGATTATTTAGTCAGCATACAAAACAAATCGTGAGTATCTACCTCGATGCGTTGGAAATATCATGAACCTGTGTGCTTTTTCAACTTCCTAAGCATTGCCCGTCTAGATCTTCACTCATTCTTTCCTTTTTACTCATCACCCATAGGCCACAACTCGAGCTTGAATTGGTCAGCGCTTCTAGTTGCTTGAATTTTATAAAAAAAAAGAAAAAGAAAAGACGAAACTACAAATACAGGAGTTTCAACATTCTTGCCCTAAATTCCAGTTGTGTACTCACTACAGATATACGGACCGTATGTCTCACTCAGAGCCGCCTCGATGACCCAATGCATAGACACTATGTAGGTCCTGAGAGGTTTTTCATGAAAGTATCGCCCAGTCAGATCAAACTCGAAACGAAAATATTCATCTTTGCGAGAAATCAGCCAAAATTGCACAAAAACTCTCAAATCAAGTAAATCGTTAATCTCACATTCTCCAGATTAAGTAGTGCGAAAATTTTCCCATAGTGCGCTCGAGCCCACTACACACTCACGCGTAGGCCCATACTAAACCTCATAAAGAGGACATCTAGAACATCACAAAACGCCACTCAAAATGTCTTTGTCGCCCAAAGAAGCATTCGCAAAGCTTCCTCAGAAACTACACAACTTTTTCATCCGGTACCCGCCACGCCCGTTCGCCTCGTACCTGGATAAACCATCCACTATAAGCGACCCGGCGTTAAACCCATTTTTGCCCAATAAAAACAGCGAAACAGGAAGGTGGCATGCGGCCAAGGTGTCCATGAGACGCTCTGCGGACTTGTTCAAGATGGCTCGCAAGTATGGCCTTGAAGACCTTTTGCCGCCGATCCCACACCGGAAGTTCTATGAGGACAAGTACTATAATAAAAACTGGATGAGAGGTGTGATGTTCCAAAAGAAACAAAAGTGGGAGAGAGAGCTTCCGGAGAAGCTCGAAAAGCGCAGAATTGCCATGGAGAACATGGACCAGACGATTCTTGCCGCGAGACCTTCGTACAAGAAACAGCTCCAGAAGAGAGAGCAGAAGAAGAGAACCTGGTTCTGAGGGTGGGTGTAGACGTGTATATACTGAATTTGAACGCACTAGAGAGACCTTGTATTCATGCCGTCGATGGCAGATGATGTCAAATGTAATTTATGTATCCATTTTTACGAAATAAGTGACATAGACTGGACAACTCTATAAGAACAGACCGTAATAATGAGCTCTGAATTAGCTGATAGTGACCAGGCCCGTCCCAAGTGTAAACGCTTGGCGCTAGTTGCCAGACTTATCATGTGTAAGATTTCACGCGGAAGTCCAAACTTTAGCCATCTTTGGATGGTTTCAAGCTTGGAAATGGGCCAATCTTACCTGCCCGGGTCGCTCCGCGCGCCATATGCTCCAATGTTGGCACGCATGATCGATTCTGGGTGTAATTTCAACATTTGTTTCACCCATGGTGTTTCACCTGGCCCCCCAATCAAAACGCACGTTTGCCCTTTCTGAACGGTTTCTTACGGTCAGGCACGACGGTTCCAGGCCCGGCTCCAGGGCCCTTGATTTTCGACACGCTTTTCGCAAGCAAGCTCTCGATATTGAGGTCGTCCGGAAGAACTATTTGCCGGATCTGATTTCCACGTATATTCATGTATTGCATGAGCTGCGGGTCCCTATGGGGCTGGATGAGCTTGATGTTTTTCAACAGAAGGTTCATCAGAGGCGAGCATGAGAGAACCTGGCCATTTACGGAACTGCCGTTTTTTAGTTCGACCGTCACCGTCTGGTTTGTGGCCGACGGCAAGTTCATGAGAAACCGCACCAATTTCATTTTCAAAAGGGGCTGTGTAGTAATGTGTTGATGCCTGGAAAGATCAATATGGAGTCCATAGAGATGTCTTGCATAAATGTCTTACGTGCCGCGTGTGGCTATTGTGTGCAGGCCCGAGCTATCAAATATCAGTGGATCTAGCTGATGAAGAGTCTGTATTATTCTCTGGCTGTCAATTTTCGACTTCTGTTCCGCAAAATTTGAAGAAACCACTGAATTTCTTCTTTGTGAGGCAAATCTGAGTCAGTTTCTTGATTTCGTCCGAAAATGGTGATCCTTCTCAAATGCCTTGCCCACATAAGAAAACTGGTGGCTGGCCTTAGTGTAACTAGGTTTTCAGGTCTAGCATTACGAATTACTGCTTCATAAAGTTTTCAGGTTAGCTACAGCTTAGAAATGTGAAACATAAAATCAATTTCTCTTTTCTTCTTTGACTGTTCCAACATGTAAAATCCCAATGCGAATTGAAATAGTCTTCCGCTTGTGATATCCTCTTAGGGATGTACGGATGTGTCGGCGAGTTGAATTACAGCCTTCGGAAAGGGGGGTTCGTGGGAAGATGGGGCTAGGGCACGGGCTTCGGACTCTAGGGCCGTCTTGCTGGGATGGGATGGGCAAGCGGTGGATTGGCGATCGGGCTGCGTTTTCGGTGGTCGATGGTTTAGCGGACAGATGCAACGTTTGATGGGCTAAAGCAGAGATGGGCAAAAAGTGCGTAGCCGCGTAGAAAATTTAATACGCTACGCTACTCCGTAGCTACGCTCTCTACTCTACGCAACTCATACGCTGGGTCTCAGCGTAGCTACGGAGTAGCGTAGCGTAGAGAGCGTAGAGTTTATATGCAATATAATCTCTATATGGATAGATAACCGTTCTAAAGGGAATTTCAATGGCTAGTTTTCGAACAGCCCCTGGTCTGCGTGCCCAGCATTATTTTCGAACTGTGAAATCGCGAATTGCGTGCCTTGGAAACGCGTGACCCTTGAATGGCGTGCCTTAGATTATCAGACGCGACATGTTAGGTGTTCCATTTAGGCAAGTACTACGAGTATTGCCAAGCAATGCACCTCCGGTTGTCTTGACGCCAGACCCGAACTAGAGCTGGTCAAGCATTAAACATTAAAAAGGCAGCGCACAATGGTGCTAGCGATTATGACAGTGTTTCTTCCCCAGAAAGAAAATCCGCGAGATCAAAGACCGCTTTCTTGAGGCTTATCTGGTGTACAAAACTAAGTTCAAGGATACAACAGAAGTCATTCCTGTTGATCCAAATTTGGAGTCTCCCGAGCAATTTGATAGTCTTCAGTTTCATTGGGTCGAGGAAACAATCGAATTCGATGAGGGAAAAGCTGAAAGGTACCTTAGAGAACTCCGCCAGCCCGGGTGTCAGGACGTCATAGCATTCTATAAGACTCAACAGTCCCGTTTTCCGATCCTCTCACGCATGGCCAGGGACTGTTTTGCTGTGGCAGCTATGTCTGCGCCTTCAGAAGCGCTTTTTTCACGTATAGGAAACATAGTGACAAAAAAGAGGGGTAGACTTCTATCCGAGGCGATAAAGATGTTGGCAATACTCAAGTTACGAGGTATCATCAAGGCCAACGAAATGCCCGACTCAGGTCTGGAAAGTGAGGCGGGGCAGGAACTGAGCCTTGCCGGTTTGACGGACTTTAAAGGAGAGGAAGAAGCTTTGAGCTACTTACTGACCACGATCTTGCGACAGATTATAAAGAAGAGCTGGAGGATAGTATGAACATTTTCCGGCAATAGACCACGGTCACCAGTGCCATGAATTTGCTTGCTCTCTTTTTCGAGCAAATGTTTGTACGTCTGACTTCATCTAATTATACCAGATTCTTACGTTTGTAATTAGCGCTACTTGCTTGATGTCTCTATTCCCAGTAATACCATAGACTATACGACATCATTCATGATACATACCCAAAATTTGAGACACAGCTTCCTAAATTCTACGCTACGCTACGCATGCGTAGCGTAGAATTTTTCGCGTCTACTCTACGCAAAGTAGCTACGCATGCGTAGCGTAGGCCTTTTGAGCATCTCTGGGCTAAAGGGCAAAGCGGGTCTACGGATGTGCGGCT
>JAKTUB010000527.1:0-12675 GCA_030556465.1 Metschnikowia picachoensis | reverse complement strand
GTTCATCGAGATGATGCCGATTTATCCCCAAAACATTGGTAAAAACACGACTTTCGTATTCCATCGTATTCATCGTACTTTCGTACACATCGTACAGGATCGTATATCCGTATCCGAATACGATGGCCCATCGTATCGGATATCCGACATGTACGTCGTATTGGGCTGTACGATGCAACACTGATGTAGGATAGGCTTTTGTATGGGCATTAACAGCACAGACAGCACACACCCAAAGACATGTAAGTAATCCAGTATATACAGGATACTCTAGAAATGGGGTGACCGGTGGGCAGTCACCGGGAACAAGTCCAACTTCATATATGGAGGGATCCAGGATCAGGGAATCCTGGATTAATCACATCAAAGACTTAAGTCACTTGGAGACGAGTGCATGGAGTAGAATGAATCATCTAGTCTAGTTCACTAAGTAAACAAGTTAAGATATAAATCCATCTGGGAAGAATCAGTCATCACACGATAAGGTAACTTGGGTTAGTTCCTTCTTGTTCGTTGTTGTTCATTGTTAGTTCAATCGATTGTTAGAAAGGAAGGATCTTCATTGGAGATTTTTCCGTGGCAAGCTTCCATGCAGTACACTCCAGTGTTGTGCGGAAAGTGCGAATATGTTTCAAGTTAGTAAGAAACATAGATGACTTATGCACGCACCTACCAAGTGAAACCTCTGTATGCGCGTGCGCCTAACCCTTTGGGATTAAGTGATACATCTGTAATGTATCACCCATGTTTCAAGTCGGAGTTACTACCAGCCGACATGTTTTGAATATTTCAGCATCAGGTAGTTACCCGGAGTAAGGCGGCACTTGGCGCTTAGTAATTATGTGTGAATTTCCCCTCTTGTATCTCTATAAAAGGTGACTTAATTCTCTGTCTCATATTGAGAAGAATTATGCAACTATCCCTCTCTCAAAATGACTGACTCTACTTCACAGATTACTATGAGTAATCTCTCCTCTACTTCGACTGAACCTCATGAAGAAGTGTCACCAGCTTCGTTCATTCAGTGCGTAAGTATGAGCTCAAAGACCAGGTGTATCCCTTGGTGGGACACACGGACTATATGCATGAATTTTCCGCTTCTGCGACCTCGTCACAACATCCAGTCTCTGACTGACTAGCCAGCAGTCAATGATCTACAGTATTGTGCCAATAGAGAACTGGACGGGCCGTACAAGTGTGTAGTGTATACAACACACACTATATGTACACGGAGACCAGGTTCGTGATACCTTCGAAGGTACGCGTCCCCCATGCGATTAAAAAGGTTGCAAGAATTGCATAGGTAGATGCCTCACTTTTCTACTCCGTTTCCTGCACATAGTGGAAATTCCCCTCGTACCTCGAATAGGGCTCCAAAAAGTGTACATAACCCCTCACCGATGCCTGGGGTTTGGGAGCCACGCTCCTCTGCGCGCTCCTCTCAGGCACAGTTGTCTCGCGACTGTGTCCCTTATATACTATAGTACCAATACATGACTAACGAAAAAAAAAAAAAGTGTGTGCTAAGATGATTTGTCTTGTGACGAGGTGCGACTGTACACAACCTTACCCCCAGTTTAGAGTTTTGTTCGTCCTCAAACACGCGGAGGTTGGTCCTTAAGACCACGGAGCCGAGACGGTGCTGCCCTGCTGGAGACCGTAAAACTACCTGATTTGCATGAAAAGAAGCTTCGGCAGAGACTGTTGCATTAGATGCATTTTCGAGCGCGAGACGTTTAGCAAGCGGGAATGCTTCATAGTCTGTCACCGAGAGCGTCACTGGCAACCGCGAATTGGCCCAATGTGTGATCAAATTGTCCTTCGTAACTTCTGAAATGGCTATGAGATCAGTCGCACGCTCAAGCATTTCCTCACGCGAGAGAGGCGGAAGTGCCTCAAATTCAGACGACAAAGGCACAAATTCCTTTAGTGAGTTGACATAAAAAGCTTTGACTTGGCGAGAAGCGAGCAAGTTCATCGGTAATGATTCTTTATAAGCATTGGAATAGATGACTCTTGTGACATTGACCGGTCCGATCCACAACTTCGTGAACTTCCGCCCTGGTTCATTTCTAAGCAATGTCAGATCTCTAAGCACGAGTACCTGATCACCCACACTAAATGTGAGATCCCGACGATGTCGATTAGCTTGGAACGACAATTCATTTTGCGACTCAGCCATCCTGTCCCGAACCTAATGAAGAATCAACTGCTGATCTAAAGCGAACACATACGCTGACACGCGTTCGTCCGTGTCATTGAAATCGGTAGGCGGAAGTGAGTCAAAGATTCGTGGGTGAAAACCATAATTGGCGTAACACGGCGAGACTTTTGTCGCATTGTGTTCAGAATCATTGTAAGCAAACTCCATCATGGGGAGCAATTCATCCCAGCCAAAAGTCTGACCTGGTTTGTTCAATATGGCACGCATTATATCGGAAATGGTCCGAATGGTCCGTTCTGACTGACCATCTGTTTGCGGATGGCTCTTGACTGCAAATCTTGTCTCGTTTCCCCACATTTCCATGAAGGCACCCCACATATTTTTCTTGAACAAGCAATCTTGATCGCTAACGATGGTCTGAGGAAACCCATGTAATCTGAATACATGTTTCAGAAGCAAGTGAGCGCCTTCCTTCGATGTGAGGTTGACGGTAGTTGGAATCAAGTGACCCATTTTTGTCAAGCGATCAACCACAACGAGTATGTTGTCAAACTTGCCAGCCTTTTCAAAAGCGGAGACAAAATCCATCGTTATGTGCTGCCATGGACGTGCGGGAACCGGAAGTGGTCTGAGCAATCCTACTGGTAAACGAGACGACGCTTTGTTCTGTTGACAGACCTCGCATTGTGCCAGATATTTCCTAACTGTCCTGAACACGCGGAAACAATAAAACTGACGCATGAGCCTTTCGTAGGTTTTGTGAACACCGCGGTGTCCCCCCGCGTTGGAATTGTGAACATTGCGAAGAAGCGTATTCCTCGTAAGACCCTGAGGTATGCAGAGTCCCAACTCATCCGCTGACGTGATGGCATAGTATAGCAAATCATCAACTAGCGTATACTGGTCGAGCTGCACTTGAAGCTTTTGTGGCACAGCTCCATCTTTCTTTTGCAACAAATGGTAGAATTGTGCAAAATGCCGGTCTCGCTTGTACTCCTGTTGGAGCTGAATGAGTTGTTCCGGCTCTGCCACAATTTCCGATGTCGACCACACCATTTGACTGAGCTGGGCCACGGTTCTTGCATGTTCAATATCTTCCAGTTTGCCCGGTGGTGCTTTAATATCCTTGCGATTTAAGCAGTCAGCTACCACATTTGAGGGCCTTGAATGTACATAATTTCAGAGTTGTTTTCTGCGAGCATGTCAAGCCAGCGAGCAATGCATCCAGAAGGGGTTTTTTAGGTGAGCACGAACTGTAGTGAATGATGATCTGCGTAAAGAACAAATGGCTTGTCGAGGAGATAGTGACGCCATTTTTTCAAGGCATGGATGATAGCCAAAAATTCCTTCTCGCGAACATCATAATTTAGCTCTGCCCCATTAAACTTGCATGATTCAAATGCCACAACCCCTTGCAACTTATCGTCCTTATCAACCTGATTGAGTACAGCGCCCATTTATTAGTTGCTCGCGGCCGTGTAGAGTACGAAAGTGCTTTCTTGTCGAGGAAGAATGAGTACAGGTGGTTTCATCAACTTTTCACGGAGCGAATCAAACATGAATTGCTGTCTCTCAGTCCACCGACTTTTCCGGCGATGTAGTCATGAATGCAAGCCGTATACTTTGAATAGTGATGAATATATCGGCGATAATAGCCACAGAGGCCGAGGAAACCTTGCGCCTGCTTGATCGATTTGATTTCTGTCCACTCCTTGATTGTTCTGATCTTGTCGGGATCTGGAAAAATGCCGTCAGGGCTTAAAGCATGCCCAAGGAACTTCAACTCGGTCTTCCTGTTTTCAATATAAAAGGTACGACCGCCCGCGGTCGAAGGGCTTCGAGCGCTCTTTGTGACCAAATTCGGATAATCATCCGCAGGCCTTAATGTGATTACTTATATAGAATAGCTATTTCGCTCGTGCTATATTTCTTTGCTAATTAATTAAAACTATCGCTACCTCAACAATGGAAAGATTGCAACAAATTGCCAAGCAGGCTACCTCCAGCGTGGCTGCTCCAGCAGCGCCAGCCCACCCCTTAGACCCTCTTAGCCCTCAGGAAATCACGGCCGTTAGTTTTGTCGTGAAAAAGTATTACAAGGACAAGAAAATTATGCTCAATACTGTCACCTTGAGGGAGCCAATTAAAAGAACATACTATGAATGGAAAGAGAAAATGGGACCTGTTCCACCGAGGTTGTCCTACTATGTGATTGTTGAGGAGGGTCATAACGGCGTTCAAGAAGGCGTGGTGGACATTCAATCCTCTACCGTTGTCGAATCGCGCAGCACCGGTGGTGTGCAACCAATCTTGACTCCTCTGGACCTTCAGTCTACTGAGAAAATTGTGAGATCTGACCCCAATGTGATAAAACAGTGTGAGATCTCCGGCATCCCTCGGGAAGAAATGAACAACGTGTACTGTGACGCATGGACTATTGGCTACGATGAAAGATGGGGTGCATCTAGAAGACTCCAGCAGGCGTTGATGTATTGGAGATCTGACGAAGATGACTCGCACTACTCTCATCCGTTAGATTTTTGCCCTATTGTGGATATGAACGAAGGAAAGGTGGTGTTCATTGACATTCCAAACAGACGAAGAAAGGTCTCTAAACACAAACACTCTTCCTTCCATCCCAAGCATATTGCGGAGAAGTTTGGAACACCTGAAAATCCGTCTGGTTATAGACAGGACGCTACCCCTTACAATGTTACTCAGCCAGAGGGTGTATCCTTCAAGATGGATGGCAATGTCATGGAATGGTCCAATTTCAACTTTCACGTTGGCTTTAACTATAGAGAAGGTATTGTTTTGTCTGACATTACCTACAATGACCACGGCAAAGTGAGGCCTCTCTTCCACAGAATTTCCTTGTCGGAGATGATTGTGCCTTATGGATCACCCGACTTCCCTCACCAGAGAAAACACGCCTTGGATATTGGTGAATATGGCGCTGGTAATTGTACAAACCCGTTGGCTCTCGGATGCGACTGCAAGGGTGTCATTCATTACTTGGATGCGTACTTCCCGGGCAATGGGGGTGATGTTCTCACTGTAAAGAATGCTGTTTGCATCCACGAGGAGGACGACGGGATCTTGTTCAAGCATTCGGATTTCAGAGATGACTTTGAGACTAAAGTGGTCACAAGAGGTAAGAAATTGATCATTTCTCAGATTTTCACCGCTGCAAACTACGAATACTGTTTGTACTGGATTCTCACACAGGACGGCACCATCAGGCTAGAGATCAGATTGACAGGTATATTGAATACCTACGTGTGTGCTGAGGACGAGAATGTTGGCCCATGGGGCACTCAAGTGTACCCGCAGGTGAACGCACACAACCATCAGCACTTGTTCTCTTTGAGATTGGATCCCAGAATAGATGGCGACAACAACTGTGTGGCAACCTCTGACGCCACTCCTGGTCCTGGTCAGGTCGGCTCTTCACAGAACATGTATGGCAACGCATTCTATGCACACAAAAATACTTTCAAGACAGTGGGTGACTCATTGACGAATGCAACGACCACCAGAACCTGGGATATTTTCAACCCCAGTGAATTGAACAAAATTTCCGGCAAGCCATCGTCATACCAATTAGTCTCGACATGGGCCTCGCCTCTTTTGGCAAAGGAGGGATCCTTAGTGAGAAAGAGAGCTCCTTGGGCAGCATATACTACTGAAGTTGTTCCTTACAAGGACGAAGTTTTGGGCTACGGTAGATTGTACCCATCGGGGGACCATGTTGCGCAGTGGTCTGGTGATGGTGCCAGGGGTATGAGAGAATGGATTGGCGATGGATGTGACAAGGTGGAAAACACAGAGGTTCTTCTCTTTCACACATTCGGCATCACTCACTTCCCATCTCCAGAGGATTTCCCCGTGATGCCAACCGAGATTTTTGACCTTATGTTGCGTCCTAGACACTTTTTCACCGAAAATCCAGTTCTTGATGTAAAACCATCGTACGCTAAGACCACGACGGAAGTGAAGAGTGGTGCCACTGGTACTGACTCTTGTTCTTTGAGCGTTGACAACTCTTCGAAATTGGCATTTACTGAAAGTTCGGGCTGCTGCAACAAATAGAAATCTTTTCTTTAATTACCTGAATAAACCTGCCTTGTCTAGCAAAGATAAGGGTATATGAAGAAAAGAAAAAAAAACACGAGATACAAAGTGCAAAAATTTGTTAGAGAGTCAGTTGGCTGGATCCTTTATATTCTATCATAATGCAGGTTTTCAGGAGATGTTGGAGACCAATTGGAGACTAACTGGTCTACACACGACCGTTAAGCCGGCGCTCGCAGTGGAGAATTTTCACCTAGCCGGGAGAAAAAGTATTGTCTTTCTCTCTACCACTAAAATTAAAGTACATAAAGCTCATACACAGGTGAAGTAGGTCAAATACTACCAGATCGAAGCACCTTCCAAACATTGATCTTTAATCGTAAATAGACCACTGTGTTGAATAATAACCAACACATAATCAGCTTTAACTTACATTTCTGGAAGTCACGTGATTATTAGTCCATTAGACCCTCGAACTCATCATGATCAGCAAGATGAGGAAGGCCAGATAGATAAGTTTCAATCAGTCAGCATGAAATACGTCATTGAGCACATGGAAGAAGGCTTCTCTGAATGGGTTATCTTGGAGTACTCACAGATTATCAGGGATGTCGGTAGAGAGAATCTTATTTTGACCTCTCTTCCGAAGGGCACAACGGAGAATGACATTCCAGATAGGCTACTTTCTTTGGGATTACAATGGACAATGAATGAATGTGTCACCCTCGATGGAGGCTTAAAGTCTGATCGTGTTTGCTTGCTCGATCCTGCTGCAGCCGAGGAGCTAGTTCCACGTGATGCTCCCCACTTCGACTACTTTGTCTTCGGTGGAATCTTGGGCTCGCATCCTCGTATTGATCGCACAGGTATATTACGAGACAAGTATGGGTTTGCTGGTAGACGATTAGGACCTTTACAAATGACCACAGATACTGCCATCAGAACAACACAGCTCATTATTGAAAAGCAGACCAAGTTTGAGGACATCAAGTTCATCGACTATCCCGAAATCAGGTATAACAAGTACGAGTCCACGGAAATGCCCTTCAGGTACGTCTTGGACGTAGAAGAAGTTCCGATCTTACCAGAGGGCATGTTAAAGCTAATTGAAAAAGACGCAGACCAGACCATAGATGACTTGTTGGTTGAGTAAATTGCTCAGGAGACTCGCTGCATTTCTAAAATATAAGACTCCGCCAAGCGGTATATATGAAACAGTCAATTTAAACATGGCCGTAAAATGTGACTTTTCTGGTTTTGACGGGCGGTTCGTTCGAACTGAGAATCTCCTTCATTACAAATCCCACCGTCTCCTGATCCTCGAAGTATGATATGTGTGCACTGATTGCCGAGACAAGAGCAATACTGAACACGCCCATGGGCAAGCTGTAGTCTATTCTCCCGGTCTTGTTTAATTTTAAGAGGGATCCTAATGCTTCTTCGTCGTACACTTCCGTCTTCGTCTTCCTGTTAGTGGGCTTTTGCTGGCCAGAGCTGGTTAATGTGGAGATGATATCACCCCAGGCGTTTTCCTCTTGTGAGCCTGAGGTCATATACGGCAGCTTTGGGCTTTCTACTGGTTGAATTTTCCTGAACCAACTAGACGCCAGGTAGAATTTCTCTTGGAGATCATCGCCCAAGGAAGTCAAGTTCTGAACTTGCGTGTTAAACCCTTTGAGAGCGAATGGGACCTCTTCAGCTTTCAAGTCAGCGAACTTAGTGTCAACCAAGGGCTCCATTCGATAGCTAACTGGATCACATGGGTGAAAAATGTTGTATATGTTTTTGCATTTGGGTGACGAGAAATCGGCATCAAGCTTTATGTCACTTTCTTTAGCCTGGCTTCTGGGTATGATATTTTTTTGCTTTAGAACCTCAAACATCCCAACCGGAGAGCCCACACAAAACAAGTTCTCTACTTCGAAATCAAGCTTGTAATCATTTTCGCCCTTTTTTTGCTGACTCAACAAATCAAATAAAATAGCAGATCCGAGTGAGTGACCAAACAAATGCACTTTGCCGTTGAATTCCGGGTTTCGTTCAATATATGCCCCATAAACGGAGTTAAGTTCTGACAGCACCGCATCCATGATCTGGCGTAGATACCTCGGCTCATAGTAAAGCAAAACATCCAAAACAACATCGCTCACGATATTTCTGAATGACTTCACACCCTCGACATTGATCTGACTCAAGGTTGGTAATCTGCTTTTCCCCGTCTCACTTTCGGTTTTACCAGGTTTTCGTGGGTGGAAGGCAACCCGATGACGCCAAGAAATAGGAAGTATTTGAATCTTGTTGTTTGCCTTTTGCAGTTTGTCCTTGGGGTCGAGTTTGGAGCCATACGCCAACTCTTGATACTTCACCTCATTCGCAAACACCTCTTTCATTGTAGAGCGCATGACATTAATGCTGTGTGTGAAATTCACAGACTCGTACTTGTAACCTAGAATTTGTCCAATGCCATGAACACAAAACACCAAGTGCTCGATGTCTCTTTTAGATGTATGCGCACAACTTTCATTTTTAAAGTCTGCCTCAAATACCTTTTCTAGCAACTTGCTCTGGTCAGGTTCTCCGTTCGTATCTGCTGGAGCTGAGAATGTTTCATCGCTGCTGAACATAGATGCAACCTCGGACTGAAAGATATCTGTCAAAGAAGTTACATTCGTAGACTTGACACTGTCGATGATGGAGGAGTCCAAATCTTTGGTATATCCTCTCTGTATGGGAATCACGGACATAAGCATACCATACGATGGTTGTAAAGATCGAATGATGTCAAGTTGCAAGGCGGAAATCTTTTTAGGGAAGATAGCGCCATGAACGTCGTTAAAATATATCACAGCTTGGTCATCTCCCAAGTCCATCACATCTTCCTCCTTCGTAATGTCGACAGCATCAGCCAGCGGTAGTTCCTTTACTTGCTTATTAAACTTCGCGACCAAGTCTCCCGTTAGGGGTGTTGCTTTTTCTGCCTTAAGTCCGTATGCTTTAACATCATTGTATCCTTCCTCCACTTTGAAAGCCAACAGTGCCGAAAGGGGTCTGCCGTCTCGCGTGAACCAGGTACCTCTCCTGACTTGGTACACTGGGCCGGTCCAATAAACCGTGGAGAGCTGCATTTTATCTAATTCTACTTTGAAAAGGCGATCTTCTCTTACGTCCACACTCTTCTTTTTGCTCTTGTAAGCTTGCTCCAAACGAGAATTATCATAGTCAGAGAATGGCAAAAAATTCTCGGGCTCTTTATCTTGTGTGTATTCGTACCAATCAGGTTTTGTAAGTGGTTGATCGGTATTATAGTACCATTTGACTTGCAAGGGCTTGCTAGCAACTCCACACACAGAGGGTATCCTCGACAGATACAAGCGATAAGTTCGGATAGCGCTAGAAAGCAGATTTTGTTTGATGAGCATTGCAGGACTCTCAGTATGCCACCTCCACGTGAGATAAAAGACTTTGTTACTTGTTCTGAACAGCCAAATGTTGAGTAGTCAGTGTCGCACCCCGTTCACGAATTTCTCCCGTTCGCGAATCTCCCTTTTGGGATAGGTAGCCGAATTACCGCATGCGGACAGTTGCCGTAGACTCATTATTTCCTATTCAAGCGATATTTAGCGGCTTTTATCTTTCATATATAAAGACGTGCAAAGACATGTAAAATTGAAGATTTAGTTGAAACAGATGCTATAATGGGCATTCAGAAATACAGTGAAGCAATTTTCACTCAAAATTTTTCATTATTTGTGACACACATAACTCGAGGTTTTGATATTCTAATCAAAAAAGACGTCAATTCGGCAATTTACAAATTCCGAGGATTATTATATGTATTAGAATAGAACAATTCACTTTTTATTTTTTGTTTTCTTTCTTAATTACACTGAATGTATTGATTTCATCCCTTTAATTGTTGATATTTTTGGTTCGCCAATCGAACTCTAATAAATATTAGAATGTGAGGAACAACGCATTTTGCGGAGTAGCGACCACAAGAAAAGGCTTATTGCCACGTTTCTTATTTAGAATATTTCCTCTCACTTCGCTCTCTCTTTTTGCTTCAAATTTTCATCGATTGTAGGCAGGTAAGCCGAACAGCGTCTCGAATGGACGCGGGCGAAAAGCTTCTCCTTCGGGATGCTTATACTGGTGCCTGTTTTCCATAAACTGATGTGTGCTTAGCATTCCTTTTCTCAGTTCGCCGCCAAGATAGTCAAGATGATGTTTTCTCATTTCTTCAGGGCATGGATGGTAAGAATTTTGTGAGTTGTTCTCATCATCAACGAGAGCTTCTTTGAGGTGTTGAGCATCTTCAAAATCACGATTATTACAGCAGTCACAAGCGTCAATGATGTCATAATCATTTGTAGGTAAAACATAAGAATCACAACTATCTTCCAAATACCGGGAACTGTCCATTATTGTGGTTTAGAGTGTTTAGTATTAATAATAAAGATACGAAACTTTACGACGCGTCTATTAGTGAGGTTGGCCGGTAACGCGTAGCCATCCCGATTAGGAAATGCCTATCCCGATTGGGATGAGTGTCCGACAGAAAAAAAATTCGTGAACGGGGCGAGAAATTCGCGAATGGGATGAGAAATTCGTCAACGGGGTGCGACATCAGTTACTAAGCGCATTGTCTGTCGCGCCGCAGCTGCCTGCGAATTGTTCCCCAACTTCAGGTGACCAGGCTTGCCGCCTGAGTAGCCGACTCCCTACGATGAAAATCCTCGTAACCACCATTCTACAAGAGATTTCTGGAAACAAATCATTATCGTCGTTTTGAAATCAAATTTGAGTGTGTGGCACGTCAACCACGCGATTTAAACATTTACTGTATGACTCATGTGCAGGTATTAAAAGACATGCTATTCCAGGCTGAATCTCAGTTGCCCCTTCTTAATTTGTCCCAAGCACTTTTCTTGCTGGCAGAAGCCGAATCCAGCTCAAACTTAAAGTTCTCGGTGATTTTTGGGTCTTCCGAAATAGGAAGATTATCCAGAGCATCGGCAGACTCCGTAATATATGGGGATACAAGACCTTCGCTCTTTGATGGAATAAAACCATTCACTTCTCTAATCTTATCCCAATGTGGCGCCTGTTTTTCGTGCTCCACGAACGTACCAAAAACATTATGCAATGGCCCCTCCTTTTCCTGTGGAGACGGTACATACAACACGGCATGGGGATCAAATGATACCATGTCTTTGGGGCTTTTCATTGCAAGCGAAGGGTCAGAAGCGGTCTTATAGTAGTAGACATTGAAGAGAGACAATTTTCCTGGATCCAACGTTTTCCATACATTGAGCAATCTTTGTTTCGACGCAGTCTCACTCTCGCTGAATTTCCCACTTGTGCAGTCTGCTTCGAGACTTGCAATACGATACTGTTGATCTGTTTTGGCGTGGTACTTGGAGGACCAGAAGTACACCGTGAGTCCTGCCACCAGAAAGAAAATCAGTCTGAAAAATGCGGGCAAACGTGCCGGAGTCGGGAGGGGCGCTCCTAGCTTTCCTTCTTTATAGCGTCTGTATATCAAGGGCGTGGTGACTACGATAGAACTATCGAGCAAAGCCCACAACATGGTGGTAATACCAGAGTTCGTGAGGTCTTTCGACATCGCCTGCCGTTCTTCCGTATTTAACCTGTGATCTGCCTCATAAAATCCCATCAAATGATCGAAATCATCTCGTCTGATTTTCTTGCCCAATATTGTGGGCTCGCGAGCTTCACCTGTTGAAGGATAGTCTATACTCGAGTTTTGATCAGCCATTCTGGGGATCAGACAAAATTCAAATGTAGACAATTGCTGTATAGTAACTCAGAGGCAGCCGCGGAGGACCTACAGGTAGCGCGCAAGTCTGGGAGACCGATTGCTTCCCCCACGCCAGTGTTGTTAGTCATGGTGGTATTGACTATATTATGGGGTATTATGACTATCCATAATACTTTTGGGTGATATTAATATTATATTATATATTAATTATAATATGGGTGGGATATTAACTACGCATAATATATCATAACATCTTCGTCCTGAAGCTCGATGACTCCGGGGATTTAGTGCACCGAGATTTTCATGCACCCCAGTGAGTGAGGCCATACAATTCGAAATATACTACACAGAGGGGCCCTTTACGAGTGCCTTGTGTTCTCCCTCCATGTCGAATGCTTATTAAATGCTGCTATTCACGAAGCATATCTTTACAGACTTACTACCGGTTTACATAAAATTGTGCGGAGCTTAACGTAGCCGACGCAATCCTGGATCGAGCGAGTCATCCATCTTAAAAGTCTGTTAGTATGCAACTAAAACGAACGATAGATGATGATGCGAAGTTGTAGGGCCATCAGTAAACGAACGTGGTCATCACGCTATTGTTTTACTCGCTTCGAACACGTCATCGGCAAGTCTTCGACACGTCATTTTC
>JAKTUB010000525.1:0-12865 GCA_030556465.1 Metschnikowia picachoensis | reverse complement strand
CATTTTATGTCCAGTTCATTGTGTTGAAGCACAATGTGCGCAGCATTAAACTGAAACTGCATATTTGAGTTCTCTGACTCAACGTATGATTTCAGCAGGAAGCTAAACATACGGAATGGTTCCACCATGTTCTTGGTAACATCAAGTTCAACTGAACTTGTAGGATCAACACTAGTAGTATCGACAGCATTAGCTGTCTCTCTAGTACGTCTAGACATTATGAGTATTAGTCAAATAATAATGAAGTATATGTCAGAGGTTAACAAGTCAAGGATTAATTAGTATAATCAGACACAAGGAATGATTATACCTCTTTAAATAATATAGAGATAGAACTTCATATGACTATGCTATGCCAGAACACTTATGTGTTCGGCATGCCTAAAATAAACATCAGCATAGAAGAGTAGAATAGAGTAACACTAGACAAAGGTCGTGTATTACTCATGTACTGAGAATTGTATCTCAACACATTGCGTTCTTGTATATAGTACGAATACATGACTGAAGAAAAAAAGGGTTCGCACACTTGATGAACTTTAATATTCATATACGGAGTTTCTTCTAGCTCGCCAGTTGAAAGGCAACTCAAGTCTGCCGTTTGCGGTAACGATGGCATGTGTAGCACATGTGCGGCAAAGCGCCTGTGCCAGGACTGACATTGTGCAAACACATTACGAAAACGTTATGAAAAAAACGAAAACGTAATACGAACATTAACGAAATCACCTTACGATTTACGAAACGAAGGCCCCCATAATCGTATTTCGTATTCAAGAATACGCTCTATTTTACGACGTAATGTCGTATTTGTCGATACGATTTACGAAGAAAAACGCCAGTGCGCAACACTGGTTTCAACACCTTTCCATATAAACATTCGCGAAGCTGCAAGTGCAACGGGGCTCTGTAGCGGTACTCTGAACCCTGTTGCATTTGTGCTTCTTCCTAGATCCTCGTTAGCTTTCTTGCCAAATATTGGGAACTCAGAATTGAATTGAAGATCATAGGCAAGTCGCCTTGATTGTCTTTGGATCTCTTCCGCGTCTCGTTATGTTTCTTACCACCTCGCCTGTGGTTACTGTCCTGCGTTGAAGCATGTCGCGCAACTCCATTTCTCCGAAACTAACCCGCCACTACGAAGCAAAACTTCGTGTATCAAAAACTAAGATTAGCCTGAACTCAGACCATTTGTCGATTTTGAGCATTCAAATATGCTGGCTACATACCCACAAGACCGGCTTCCACTGGCTGCACCCACGCCGCGAATAAACCTGACCCACTTCGCGCCTGGAGAGACACCCAAGCCCAGAGCAGGTAGATCAAAGTACGGCAGCCTCCTGACGCAGAAATTTCAAATAGCTCATCAGCAGGTCAATCTTGACATTGATATGTCTAGAAAGAGTATACATGGTTATACTGAGCTTTCTGTCGTGCCGATGTCGGCTTCGCTTCGGGTCATCCGACTAGATGCACGATCCATGAGCATCCAGAAGGTGACGATAAATGGTTCAGAGCTCAGTGACTACGTACACAACGATCTTTTATACATCAATGACCCGAAAGTTTTCGAGGAGTGTGCAACCGCACGAATCCCCAATGTGTGGGATGAATATTCGTCGGAATTTACTATTCACCAACATCACCTCTTGCGTCAGAAGCTAAGTCATGTCTTCGGTCATTTGGAGGATGAAGAAAATAACTTTGGCGAGAGTGGAGAGACCCTCAATACGGAAGAACTCATAATCATGCTCCCCGAAAATACGAAGTTTGAATTAACCGACATTAATAACATTCTGCAGACGCCCAACTCTGCTTTACCTTCAACCTTCACCCCCGGCCATCTTCGGCTGAAAAGTGGTATTGGCGAGGTGTATAGCCCACTACAAATCGGGATAGAGTACGAAATAATGAATCCTAAGGACGGGCTCAATTTTGTGTGCAATTCTCAGATGGACAAACGAATGTGGCACGTCTACACCAGCAATTCTGAACACAACGTTTCTGCTTCTTCATGGGTTCCGTGTATCGATAGTCTCCATGAGAGAAGTAGTTGGTCCATAGAACTCAGTATCCCGCGGTCCGTCAAGGACATTGCAGATGCTACATCTTGCAAAGGTTTTGAAAAGACGTCGGGCCTCACAGGCATCAACGAAGCTTCACTGGGCGAAAATACCGGAATGAAAGCCGGTGATGATGCAGAAGAGTCTGATGTGGGGATTGGGATTGACGAGGATGATGATGACAGAGAAAACTATGATTTGTTCGTGTGCACTGGCGATCTAGTCAACACTAAGGAGGCACCACATCCGACAAATCTTTCTAAAAAAATAGTTTCTTGGTCCGTAATTAATCCTGTCTGTGCCCATCACGTAGGATGGACCGTGGGGGCCTATCAAATCATTGAGCTATCCGATTTCAGTGATAGCTCGGTAAAGGCACATGAGCTGGACGAGGAATTTGAGGCTATGGAGAAGGATGAAACGAATTCTTTGGTGTCTCTTTTCTATCTCCCTGGACAAGAAGAAATGGTAAAAAACACCTGCATTTTTGCTCAAAAGGCTCTAGACTTCTTTCTGAAAGAGTACGGATCTTACCCCTTCAGCTCATACGGGATCGCTTTCGTTCAAGACTCTCGCTATTCGAGAAATAATTTCGCCGGGTTATCGTTGCTCGATGCAGATTTACTATATCCTGCTACCATCATCGAGCCGATGTTCACCACGACGGAGGAGATACTCGAATGCATCGCCGCACAATGGTCTGGCATCAGTATAGTCCCATTGGGGTTCAATGACTTGTGGTGCACGATAGGTATTGCCAAATTCATGAGTTTTCAATTCATAAAATCTCTTGTGGGCTTAAACGAGTTTCGATACCAGATCAAGCAAAAAATGGCCGCAATTGTTGAACAGGATGTTGGTCAACGGCCGCTTGGTCTACAGGCTTTTGAAGCACCCATATCGGAGTCCAGCTTTGACTTTATTCGATTGAAAGCCCCCATAATTCTTTTCATACTTGACCGCAGAATGACCAAGACAGACAAATCCTTCGGCTTCACGCGGGTCTTGCCGAAATTGTTTTTACAGGCAATGTCTGGTGACTTGCCCAGTGGAGCAGTGTCCACTTTGCACTTTCAATACGTGTGCGAAAAAGTGAACAGAAACAGACTAGAATCCTTTTTCAAGCAATGGGTGTATGGAGTTGGAACACCTATTTTCAACATAACACAGAAATTTAACAAAAAGAGATCTCTCATAGAAGTGATAATAAGACAGAGCCAGCTACAACAAGCCAAAACACCTCATCCAAAAGCGGACACATTTGTGAGGGATGCAGTTTCTTTTCTCAATCTGGAACAGACTTTTCCGGTGCAGCAAACATTTTTGGGCCCGATGACTATTCGAGTTCATGAGGCTGACGGAACACCTTATGAGCACATCGTTGACATCAAAGATAAAGTTGTTAAATTTGATGTACAATATAACACAAAGTTCAAAAGATTGAAGAAGAGCAAAGAAGAGATTGGTGAAGGCGGTCTAGTGTTTTCTAAGTTGGGAGACGTTCTAGAGGAAGAATATGATTTGGAGAAATGGAATTTTGAAGAGTGGCCCAAGAGGGATGAAGAATTTTTGGATCCCTTCGAGTGGTTGAGAGTTGACACCGACTTTGAATGGATTGCGACTTTTAATCTCAAGCAACCCGATTACATGTTCGGATCTCAGTTACAACATGATCGGGACATTGAGGCTCAAATAAGTGCATGCGAGTTTTTTGGCTCTCAAGAAAAGCCCACTGCTGTTTATTGCACAATGTTGACGAGAACCTTGATAGACTCGAGATACTTTTATGGTGTCAGAATTGCAGCTGCAAAGGCCTTAGCTAGTGCGTCCAAAAGTGGGAACCAGTTTATGGGTCTCAATTATTTGCTTCTGGCGTTCAAACACTTGTACTGTTTTGACAATAGTCTCATCCCAAAAAGCAATAATTTTCAGGATTTTGGTGAGTATTTCGTGCAGAAAGCTATACCAGAAATTTTGGCGCGCGTTAAAGACGAACACGGATTGTCTCCACCCAAAGTGAAGAACTTGCTCTACAACTTGTTAAAGTACAACGACAACTCAAGCAATGACTTTGAAGACTGCTTTTATGTATCTACGCTTGTGCGAGCCTTGGTGAAGTCTGTGATACCAATTAATGAAGATGGTTCCGTCATGGAAACTACCTTCAACGATTTGACAGCGTTTGACGAGGAAACAAAAGATCGGAGGTTTATTAAAACTGTGGTGGAAGAGATCGAGAGACTAGAAAAGTTAGATCTCTGGGTGCCTTCTTATCAAGCACGCGTCTCGAATACTTGCTTGGAGCAGAAAATTCGTTTGGCAAGAAGCAATTTGTGTAAAATGAGTTTTGAGGAGTTACTTCACTTGACCCATTCAAAGTACCATCCCCAGCAGAGAGTTTTGGCCTTTGAAGGCTTATTCTCACTTGGAGGCCTTAAGAATGCTGAAATTTTGAAATATTTTTTGCGCGTTTGTCTACTCGAGGGACTTTCAGCTCACTTTCAGTCCAAATTGTTATGCGCTCTCGTGAAGTCTATTAGTGAAGCAGCAATTCAAGGTATTCCGTCAGCCATAGACGACCCCGAATTCAGAGTATCAGAAGAACAAGAGGGACTCAATGCAAATTTGCTCAAAAAGAGTAGCATGGTGGTAGTGGAAGAGTCTCAAACGTCTGAGATGAACACGCGAAGAGATGCGTTTGCTCGAGCCACCATAAAGGGAGCCATAGAAGTCTTGCGGCGTGAATTGGCCATTGGCATCGGCCTCCAAAAAACTCTTTGGGAGTTGCTTCACACCTCACTATTGAGCTTGAGCGACAAAAAAGTGATTTTCATACTCTGTGATATATTGTACGATGCTATAGCATCTTTGCCTGTCACAATCTCGGTACCTTGTGTTCCATTTGAAGAGCTCAAGAAGAAGATCATCGCGAAAGTAACGGGTGATGGGATGGTCACTATCAAACGGGAGGCGAGGTTCAAGATTCAATTGAGCACTAAAACAACCCTGACAGAGGGCAAGACTAAGCCTAGCGGCCCAATCGAGAAAGGAGAGCCCAAAATTAAAATACTGGAGCCAATTGTGGCCGCCGACTCAACGGATGCAACCGCAGCTACACCGAAGTTGAAACTCAAGATCCGCAGTAATACTGAAATCATGCCCAAAGAGGAAAAGAAGGTCGAGCGTCCAAGTCCGTGTTCCGGCAAATTAGTTTTGAGAGATCCGAGTAATAAAATGAAGCTCAAATTCAATCTAAACAAGGAAAAGCTCGGCGCTATTCTTCAAACTGGCACATTAAGTTGCGGGACAAGTGATGGACTTGTGGTCAAAATGAACTTTAAGAAAGCAGAGAACAAGTCGAGGCTCGCCGAATTTAGCAAGCATGAGAGAGCCCCTAGATATGTCAAAATCTTTTTCAAGGGCAAAAAGGTTGAGGCTTCGGCTGAACCCTTTCCCGAAAGAAACAGTCAACCGGATCATATATACACCGACAAGGATGCCAGCTTAAAAGATGGCGGGACTGAAGGGAGTGGCGTGCTGCACGATCTCGAGCGCAGGCCGAACGAAGTGGATGATGTCACTCCGAAACTCGTCCCACTACTTGATTCAAACAACTGCAAATCAGGTAAGCACGAACTGAATGGCCAGGTACCAGAAAAAAGTGATCGAGCTCTTAGTCGGGCTCTTAGCCATCTCGAGAAACCCAACCCTTTCAAGAGAGCCTCCCTGGAAGAGCCTGCCTCAGACAGATCACGTGCTGCGAGCCCATTTTCCCGCGAGCTGTCTCCTGGCAAGGTGACAAAGAGAAAGAAGACTAAAATTTACATACACGGCCAGCCATCCAAAATCCTTTCCTCAACAGGCTTGAGTAATGAAATAACAGCGGGTTTGGTACTGAGTGAACAGCAAAGCTCAAAAAATTTTGCAGCGGAAGGTGAGGAGAAGGCGACCGCTGGGGCTCTGATTGAGGATAATGAGGCGGACGCTCCTGTAGAAAAGCCTCATCATAAGCTCAAGTTGAAGCTATCCCTCAAATAGACAGTTTTAACTTATACACTTCCTTTCAATTGCGTATCAATTCCTCGCGCATCAATCTGCGCGTCTAAGGTTCTCAAGTTCGGAAATAACCCACCCCCACACCAAAATACTCTACCTTATACAAACTAAAACTTTCATAAGCTCATCCAAGCTGAAAGAATCCTGGTATTATCAGGCTTAGGAGAAAGAATAGATAGACTTGTGTTCGCGATGTCAAATTTTGGCCTGCTCAATTTCAATATTTCGAAGTCAACACCGACCACTTCCACGACCAACACCAACACAACGTCGCTACCGGTTTCTGCAGCGCACAATGCTGGCCACTCAGACCCCAAATCGGGTTCGCAGACACGTGGTTCACATTCGGCTCATCTCCGATTGCAAACGGGCTCACCAAATTCATCCTCAAATACTGTTAGCGTGGAAAAGACTGCAGCCCTTGGCGGCCTCACCACCACCTCACTCAATGCCCAAGAGGCAGCCAAAAGTGGGGAAAAAATAGAGTTGTTGAGCATTTTTGAAAAGTTTCATTTGGAAACTGCAAATAATTTCGAGTATAAAGACCTGATAGAGGAGAAATATGAACAGTTCAACTGCTCAGAACTGCCAGACTGCAACGAAGAGACCCACAATCAGAAAATAGAGCATAAAACCGGGATGGAATTGGCCGGAATACTAAATCATGCTCTTGATGGAAGGCCGACATATGAAAACTCTACCGAGGAAGGGAGTCTCAAGACTCAGCTAAAGGGCGAAGCGGGACAAGTTGAGATGGCGAATATCATTTCCACATCGAGAGATGAACCCGCCGGAGAAAAGCATATCACTGGTGGCAGTTCTGTGAGCACTGAAACAGTCGACAGACAATCACTTCTGACACAGGCATACACTGTAGAGGGTAACACTGTGGGAGATGACCACGATATGCGACATGTGCTCGAGACTAAGCCAGAGACGAATGCGAAATTGACCCAGGGAATAGAAACCTCGCCATCCGTAAGCGCAAATGATCTTTTCGCCATGAAAAATACTGTTTCTGTCGAAGAGGTGCAAATCCAGATTCCAGAAGGACATTTGCATCGTGCGAATTATAACAGTAATGAATTCAAGACTCAAAGGCCCAGTGCTCAAAAAAAGCATTCGATAGTAAAAGCCACCAAGCTTTTAGTGGATGCCAGGGAACAGCATCAGCAGTCGCATAGGCCATTCGACTTCCAAATATTTCTCTCCCAATTGAGAAACAAGGACGCAGACCCTATTGTGAAATACATTCGATCTTTCTTAATGTCATTCGCGAGGCAGGCAAGCTCATTATCCGCAAGTCAAATGACCAAGGCAGTTCAAGACTTCAAGAAATTTATTGCCGAAAAGTTTCGAATGTACGAGCCTTTTGCCTCCATGGATGATGCAGACTTGGAAAACTCGATGGAAGGTGTCGAAAAATTAATCATGAACAGATTATATGAGTTTTGCTTTCCGCCAGAAGCGAAAATTAGATTCACCGGTCGATTACAATCGACCCTATCAAAAGACTTGATAGATGACGCCGCTTTTGCAACTCAATTGGGAAAATTCAGCTGGATTCTGGGAGTACATTTAGATGTGAACCTCGATGGTCTTTTCGAAAAAAAGAGAACCTCTTTTGGAGATGAGATCGACTATATGGAGTATGCCTCGAGGGAGTTGAACAAGATTAATAAATATCGCGCTCCAAGAGACAAGATAATCTGCATATTGAACGCTTGCAAGATTTTATTCAGCTTGTTGAGAGTTACGGACCAAGAAACGAATGCTGATGCGTTCATCCCTTTGCTTATCCTTGTCATATTGAAGGCCAAAACCGAAAATCTCATCAGTAATTTACACTACATCGAAAGGTTTAGAGGTGAAAACTGGTTGAATCACGGAGAAACTAGCTATTATTTATCAACGATGCAAGGGGCAATCGCCTTCATTCAAGGCATCAAAAGAGAAGACTTGACAATAGAGCAAAGTCACTATGATGCTCATATTGAAGCATGGGATGCAGAGTTACGCCAAAGAGCCAGAGAAGATCACGTGCCAATGAGGCAAGATCATGCTGCAAACAAAACCATAGTGTCTTCTAGGTCGGGAATGTTGCCATCGAACGTTTTGATGGCGAGTGCTGAGTTGTTTACCAAGTCAATTAGCAATTTCATTGCCCTATCTGATGGAGGTACATCGGATGATTTCAATGGCGACAGCAACTCGGAAGACCGGGGAGGTCAAACTGAGTCCATGAGAGCTCAAGTGGACGAAACTTATGCTCGGCTCTCTGAAATATTTCCATCACTTGACAAGAGCATAATGAGGGATGTCATTGTGATGAATCAAGCGGACTTCGAAACTTCGCTTGAAATGTGTTTGAAGCTTGTGAACGATAGTTGATCTGTGGCACAGTGTAGCGCTTCTGCGTATTGAAGGAATGTAAAACGCATCATAATTGCCCTCGAGTAATTCTCAAGCGACTACCCTTTCTTTAGCAGCAGCCCATTCAAGGGGAATACGCTATGCACAAAAATGATGTACCCGAGTCCACAAGGAAAAATATTGGTCCGTCATAAAATACGACCAAAGGTATTAGAACGTAGAATTTGATTAACCGATGAAAGCTTTCAGTGCAACAAGGTCCGATCAACAACCAACTCGATAGAGATTCTTAGTCCAAATACACAACTATTTATTGAGCCAAGAAGCTTCTCGAGACCAATAAATACAGCCTCGCAGTTTATTTATCATGGCCACTTCGAATTCCTCAAATGAGCAAAATATCCATTTGAGAAATGACGTACTTTGGTATTTTTGAAGTAGCTCAAGAAAACGGTAAGAGACCACACTCTAAACACATCGGCTCAAATATAGAAATAAAGACTTTGAGAAATTAAAGATAATGTCCTGTTTCTTACTGCTATGTGGTACATGACTGCCACCGAAAAGGACGAGATGTATTTAATATTAAGAGTCATGATACACGTTGTATCAAACGTCTCTGTGTAGTTCGTAGCTAATATAAATTTATCCCAGCAGAAGGTGCGCCAACTTGAAATTTGAGCACTTTTCTTTCCTCTTCTGAAATATGTCTCCGTCAGCGTCCCATTGGGAAATTTCACAGTATGGATAAAGGATGAGTAGATCGTTCTGAAGTCAAAGTCTCTTGGCTGGATAACTGGAGACTTGCTTAGACTTAGGTAGAATAGCTATACTGCGGTTCTCACTCCTTTTTCCCCCACAAAATACAACTTACTGTTTGCGTCACTTTTGGGCCACTTCATTGGAGAAGTGCGTCTGACATGGAACAAGCTCGAAAGCAACTCTTATAATATCAATGAGCGCCAGTGATGTTAGTCATTGGTTTTTTGCGCGTGATATATCATATTCGCATAATAATACAATATAATATGACTATAATATTAATATTAATATTGCCAAAAAGTATTATGCGGTCCTATAATATAGTTAATGATATAGTTAATAAATTTTGCTATCCTAATGGGGCGGAGGGTTTGGCTGCTCAGGCGCCGCCAGGGCTTCTGCGGGAAAGGACGGCCAGACAATGACGTGCCGAAGACTTGTAAATGACGTGTTCGAAGCGAGTAAAACAATAGCGTGATGACCACGTTCATTTACTGATGGCCCTACAACTTCGCATCATCATCTATCGTTTGATTTAGTTGCATACTAACAGACTTTTAAGATGGATGACTCGCTCGATCCAGGATTGCCTAGGCTACGTTAATCTCCGCACAATTTTATGTAAATCGGTAGCAAGTCTGTAAAGATCTGCTTCGTGAATAGCAGCATTTAATAAGCATTCGACATGGAGGGAGAACACAAGGCACTCGTAAAGGGCCCCTCTAAGTAGTATATTTCGAATTGTATGGCCTCACTGGAGTGCATGAAAATCTCGGTGCACCAATTCCCCGGAGTCATCGAACTTCAGGACGAAGATGTTATGATATATCATTCGTAGTTAATATCCCACCCATAATATAATATAATATAATATAATTAGTCTATAATATAATATTAATATCACCGAAAAGTATTATGGATGGTCATAATACCCCATAATATAGTCAATACCACCATGACTAACAACACTGATGAGCGCTGGTGCAACTCAGCTTCACCAGCCGACTTCTTTACCTGAATTTTATGCTATATGTTCGTGCAAAAAGAAAGCAGTGGTAAGAGTACTGGCTTTACAAAAGGCGGAGGCTGTTTACAAATCCTAAAACTGTCGTATGCATAATTTGATAGCACATGACAGGTAGGGCATGCGACCTACGGTTGGCCGCATATACGCTCGGATAAGCACGTGACTATATTCACGTGCCTGATATGCAAGATCGCACTGAGAGGTTGAAGTAAATTTTCAAAAAACAACGGAAAAAATCGCTAGCTTGGTCCATGCCGAAGTCTTTTGTTCGCGCATTGGCAAATTTCCGCGCGGCGACGAAAACGTCCAAATAAACTAAATCTCTGTCAAAATGCAAAATGTCTTTACGAGATATTTTTACCTATTCTGCAGTTTGTTCTGACTATACATAGTGGAATACCCTTTGCACGAGAATTTATGTCGCATCAATTGATCAATAATCATTGAATGGCATATATCGCTAATTGCATTATTTGACTACAACACTTATTTATTGCCTTTATGAAGACACATGTCTTTTTTCATCCCAATGGTCTTCAAATAGAAGTTTTACCTTCGAAAAGACCATAGCCCACCGATCGAGGAAGAAAGCCTGTCTTCATCTCAAAGGCCAGAGCGACAAATTTGACAGGTAGAGCATGCGGCCTACGGTTGGCCGCATACGTTCCAATAGGCACGTGATTACATCTACGTGCCTGCATGATTAACCCCGCAATGAGTGAGACTTGCATGAGGTGTGTGTTTGTGTTTGTGTTGGATATAGGAGTATATAAAGGGGTCCTCGCCTCCCCTTACGGGGGTGCGTGGACTCCATTGAATATATACCGTTATTAAGTAACCCATCTCCCTCCCCTAGCTGACAAAATTACTCATTGTCCGTTGTGTCAGTCTTAACGCCAATGTCCATCACTTGAAAAGTGGGTCTACCGGATTGTCGACGAAATTTCCCGAAGAAGAAGCAACACTGAAGTCTAGACTTCCATTAGTGATGACTCTTATTCAGCGAGCGTATTTTAAGACTGTCATTCGAATTGCGTCAATTAATGTGCAGTGTCAACGCTTAGGAACAAAGACATCCAAATTTCACTGGATACAGTTGTGATGGGTTCGGCACGACAGCGCTACCCGCGGGGAGCGGCGTTAGTAGAAAAGACCTTTTCTCCTTCGGGGATCCTGGTAGCTCTTTAAGGATTTAGTGACAACTCTAAGCTGAGTTAGTTTTTTGGAGAGCTAGGTAAGCAACTCTGGCTCCCAGTCCCTAATCAGATGTATTAAGCAAAAAAAAAAAAAAGAATTATATATATGAATACACACTATAAAAGAACTCCCACGTGTTCTAATACGCAGGCGTTATTTTTCGTAAATCGTATTAGAGAGTAGTAGTAGAGGATATCAAAGTAGTAATATCCGTATTGTATGTACGACGTCTGCCCCCGCCAACCCCCCCAACGGTTTCAATGTCCGTATTACGGAGTGATTCAGGAGAATGCGACAAAAAATAACCCCTAGTTTCTGTAGACTTGAGGGGTCATAACCAGTGTTGCGAATTACGATAGAAAAACGACGATTTTACGAATTACGAAACGATGACCTAGAATTATCGTCATCGTTTTTAAAAAAAAACCTTAAGATGGCCTGGAATTATCGTCATCGTTATCGTCCTTAGTTATGTTGTCGTCATTTCATCGTCATTTCATCGTTTTTTATCGTTTTTTTATCGTTTTTTTATCGTCATGAAATCGTATTACGAAAAATGATAAATTACGATAGCGCGCAGCACTGGTCATAACCCCGCATCCGCTCACGTGATACTACTGTAGTCACGTGATGCTCATGAGCGCTAATGACTCGACACGTCCGACGAGGAGGATTGGACACACCAACTCATTCAGAGGATACGCCTAGAGCAGTCCATACATCTTATCATAGGTGGGTAAGGTATCCCCTTGCCCAGCGTATCCCTTTGAAGGATTTACTTTTTTCAAGACCGCGCCTTTGTTTCAAGGTCAAAAATCTATATATCTATAGACAAAGAACCTGCATACGTCTGGTTAGAACTTAGAAGACTGAGTAATGAAGCCCCCCGACTTTCCCAAGCCTTAGGTCTTCCTCCTTATTCTAGCCGCTGTATAGGTAGTGTCAACTTGTCCGTATTTTACTTCGTTCCAACGCCTTTTTCAATTGTCTATTCAGAAGAGGCTGGAGGGCAGTGCCTCCTGTTGCCTCCCGGCGTCTGGATAAATAGACCTGGCGGACGGTGTCGACGTACCAATTAAGGTTGCGTAAATTTTCGTAGGTATTGTTCAATGGTGCCAACATCGAGTTCAAATTCATTGGTGCTTGTATGCTCAATTTATCCCAAAGGACTTTGGAACACCTACACTCGGTGTATAAGTGATAAAGAAAATGTCTCGAATCGACCGGGCTCAAACAAAGATGACACCGAAATCCCCTAAGTGGGGTTTTAGTGTCATGCATGGGGACATGTGAGCCAAAGTTGAAATGGTGTAAGGCTTTAAAGTCTTTATGTTTCTTCCATTCAAACGTGTGGAGCCGCTTCCAGAATTTCTCCCAGCGACGCTGC
>JAKTUB010000524.1:0-12901 GCA_030556465.1 Metschnikowia picachoensis | reverse complement strand
GACATCCTGCATACTTCTCTTGGTCATGTCACTGTCGATCAGTGATGTTAGTCATTGGTTTTTTGCGCGTGATATATCATATTCGCATGATAATATAATATAATATGACTATAATATTAATATTAATATTGCCAAAAAGTATTATGCGGACCTATAATATAGTTAATAATATAGTTAATATATTTTGCTATCCTAATGGGGCGGAGGGTTTGGCTGCTCAGGTGCCGCCAGGGCTTCTGCGGGAAAGGACAGCCAGAAAATGACGTGTCGAAGACTTGCCGATGACGTCTTCGAAGCGAGTAAAACAATAGCGTGATGACCACGTTCGTTTACTGATGGCCCTACAACTTTGCATCATCATCTATCGTTTGTTTTAGTTGCATACTAACAGACTTTTAAGATGGATGACTCGCTCGATCCAGGATTGCGTCGGCTACGTTAAGCTCCGCACAATTTTATGTAAATCGGTAGTAAGTCTGAAAAGATCTGCTTTGTGAATAGCAGCATTTAATAAGCATTCGACATGGAGGGAGAACACAATGCACTTGTAAAGAGCCCCTCTGAGTAGTATATTTCGAATTGTATGGCCTCACTCACTGGGGTGCATGAAAATCTCGGTGCACTAAATCCCCGGAGTCATCAAAATTCAGGACGAAGATGTTATGATATTTTATGCGTAGTTAATATCCCACCCATAATATAATTAATTAATTTATAATATAATATTAATATCACCCAAAAGTATTATGGATAGTCATAATACCCCATAATATAGTCAATACCACCATGACTAACAACACTGCTGTCGATACATTTATCTCTGATGATTGACTTGTACACGACCTCCACTGCTCGTAGCCAGTCGCCGTAGTCTCCCGGGTAAGGTCGCGTCCTAGTGACCCTTGGATAGTCTGTCTCCTCCAATACTCAAAGGGTAATATGCGCGCCGTATGCGTATCATACTCAAATTGAACTACTTACTTTTCACAGACTCCACGTACGTAACAGTATTTGTCGGTATTCCATAATCCTAAAGTACGACACTATGACTGAGTCTGACATGGAAACATCTGATCAATCTCCACCTTCTCCGAAGACTTTCCCTCAGGTCGCTATGCTCCCTGGAGAAGTACTGGGTCCCCTTTGAGACGTATCCTCTGCCGATCCTGTGCCATACTCGGCGGTAATCTCATCACTGGTGACACTCCTTGTGAGAATGGAGAAGGTTTTACTACTTGGGAAACACATGCATAGTATCGAACTCCATTCTACATCATCAAGACACATGGAAACTGAGTCACGTGATGTGTGGGTCATTAGTTCTTACACCCGGCGTACAATGTCGAGTCCAATACAAAGAGATGAAAACCCTAATACGACACTTTTACTGTCCAAAAGCACATTTGGGAACACAGTACATGTGAAGAGATAGTTTGGTGCCAGGTCAAAGAACACTTGAAAAGATTCAAGATCAAATTGTATGAAGGGCCAAGTAACTCCAAGCTAATGTTCCATGACAGGAAACAGCCCCGTCTCGACAGTATGCTCAAAACTCAAAATTAATTTATTCCTCATTCAAGCGATAGTTAAAGAGCCGTGCTATATACAAATCAAAACTCTCTTACCACTACTTCAAGAGCTGGTCAAAAGCGGGAATCAAGGATTGCGCCAAAGCGAAGGAAAACACCAACTTAGGACCAGTGGTTAACAATTTAGGGGTCAACCCCTTAAAAAACGAGGTAACACCCTCGTTCTTGGCCATGTTCTTCAAGATGGTGAATCCAGACTCCTTGCTCTCGAAGTTCTTGTTTTGGATTCTGGTCTTGATCACATCCAAAGGCGCGGACACGATCAACGAGGCAGAGGCACCGAAAATGGACGTGACAAAGTTCTGAGTCCAAGTAGCAGAAGAATAGTCGGACAAACCAAAAATGTATTCCTTCGCGAACGAGTTACCACCGAAAAGAGCGAAAGAGCCAGGAGCGTTTCTCGCGGCGGTCCAGCCCCAGCCACGGTACAACCCAAGACCTTCGTCGGAAATAATCTTCAAAAAGCCTCTACCTTTGAATGCCTCTGGGTTTGTCTGTCTCTTGATCTTCAACACGTCCAATGGCAACAACACCACCTCACCAATACCAATGAGCGAACCTGCAGTTGCGGACATAAGTGCCTTGCCTGTTTTGGCGCCGAATAAGTTTTCGTACGTGTCCTTGAAGTTCGACGTCAAAAACTCGTTTGCGAAAGGCTGACCGCCGTACTTGTATACTCTCTGCAAGATCTTGTACACGGCTGCATAACCCAAACCAGGAAACAACGTAAGAAGTCTGCCGCCAAAAGCTTTCTGTGCATGTTCACGGAAAACGACACTATTTAACTGGGCTGCAGACGTGATCTTAGTCTGATTGGACATAAGTCTTTTGGAAACCGTATCTACCGGGTGGAAAACGGCGATCTCACAGATTCCGGCAGACGCGGAGCCAAGCACACGCGCGATTCCCGATTGCTTCTTGTCAGTAGGCTGTGGCGACATGTTGAGGTGAATTGATGAGTGCTAGAAAGTGTGACTCTGATGATAAAGAGTCGGTGGAAAGGAGTGAGAAAAAATTTCACCGCGGCTAGATACGAGCATTGCCCAATTGGGAAAGTAGGTGCGCATCATATGCAGGTTTGGGGGCTGCCGGTAATTAGTCCAAGAACAACATCTGAAAAAAGAATAACGCTTTATGCCTCTGATCCAACACTCAGCTGAGTTTTTCTAGCCTGATTCATGCTTGAAGTTGTCTATACGCTAAACATTTATAAGTATTCCAGTAGCGCTCATTACTTTGCATGGAGCATGCATAAATGGATGGAGAACCTCAGGGTGACCTTGATAACTCTCCATCGTATCAATGAAACGCCCACGCAAGACTTGCAAAGACTACAAAGTTAAAGTAACTATGAACTGAGCAGCAGTATTCTGACTTCTTTTTTGATTGACACCGCAGGCCGCAAAAGATAGTGATACAGTAGATATGTACACCAAGCGACAAACGAGTTTCTGGCGCTCTACTTCATGCAGTGAATTAACCACAAAGTAAAATATCAGCGAAAAAGTCTTTTTATGTATATTCAGCAAATTTCCCGGCCCGGAAACTTTGTCACGTGTAAACGATTTAAGAAAAATCTCCGTAATCACGCATAGGCGCATGGCTCGTTGAGAAGGCTGAGGCCAAACATTCAAACAGTACATGCAGAAAATTTTAGCTATGCTTTTCAATAAACTTATGATATTTTAGGCCAGGGAAAAAAACGTCCGTCTCGGTACTCCCTTACCAAAACAAAATTAAGCATAGTCAAGCAACTAAAAATAAAGACGTAAGAAGAGCCAATGATTGAAGGCAATGCCTCTCGTGTACACCCGTGCACCATGAACCAAGCACCCTTCATGAGCATCACCTGAATCTAATTCGGCCGGGAGACATTGATAGAGCTACCACCAGGATCCTTTAATTTCCTCGAGAACACTCCATTTCTGCTATATTCTCAAACTTTCCTCGAACGTTTCTCAAATATAAAACACAATGTCACGCTCACCGATCGTGGAGGATTATGCGGCGTCACTAGCAGAGCTAACATTCAACTCGCGGCCCATTATCGATAATCTAACAATTATTGCCAAAGAGAACACCGAGAGTGCGCCAGGGATATTAGCCGCCATCACAGACAGGATATACCGCTGCATCCCTGAGCAGAAGCTTTTTGCATTATACCTTCTTGATTCGATCGTAAAGACCGTGGGCCCGCCGTATAACGTGTTTGCCGGAGAAGAGATCTTTAAAGTGTTCTCACACGTGTATTTATTGGTCAATGAGCCCATCCGAGCCAAGCTCGTGAAGATGTACGAGTTGTGGCGAGTCACGAAATCCAAGGGTTCGTCACTGCCGCTTTTCCCGCCGGACCAGCTCACAAAAATCGGCGATTTCTTACGCCAGGCGGGGTATAGAAAAAGTGATGTTGTGCCAACGCCAAACGTGCCAACGGCCGTGTCATTAATCGCGGATATCGACGCATTAGTTCCTATTTTCCTGCAGAAATTGGCTGCAAGTCCAGCAGACACGGTTTTGGCCGGTAAAAAGCTGGCGTTGACAGAATTGCGTAAGCTCTTACTCAGCCAAAAACTCCAGCCGAATGAATTGGCAGGGATCCTGGCTAAACTCGCGCCGATGAAGAAACAAGAATTAGATGGTTTTCAAACACAGATACTGCTATCAGCCCCTGAAGTAGCCGCTAGCACGAATCCTGTAGCCCCTACTGTGTCACGCGCCGATATGATTTTTTCGGCCCTCGTGGCTTCGGGACTTGTCAAAGTTGACCAGCTGCTCAAACCAGGCTCGCGTCCAGAGTACGCACTTGTGCTCCCGAAGCATAAATACGCGCCGGGGAAAAACGGCGCCCCATCCGCAAACGCCTTGGAAGAACTCTTGCGTGACGCAAATCTCGCGGGAAAATCACAGTATGAGCAGATCAAGTTCAAGGAATTGGTGAAGGTCGCTCAGCGAATGCACGCACCTTCGGCAGGGTCAAAGCTACAAAAGTTCGTGGCAAATACCGTGCTAGACGCCGCCACTGTACAGGTATTGTACGAGACAAAAGCGCTGAAATGTTCGCAGTGCGGCAAACGTTTCACCGCCGATGCCGCTGGTGCTGCAAAGAAACGCACGCACCTCGATTGGCACTTCCGGATCAACCAGAAACAGGCTAACTTTAAGAGTAATGTGCAGTCACGCAACTGGTACCTTGATGATTACGCATGGGTGCAATTCCGTGACGACGATTTGCTAGAGTACGAGCTGGCGCCGAAAAGTGACAAGAAGGCAGCAGAGGCGCCTGTTCAGGCCGTACAGGAGTCGTATGTCGTCATTCCTTCCACGGAAAGTAACACAAGCAATATGTGCACTATCTGCCGGGAGCAGATCAAACCCACGTACAAAGACTCGCTTGGTGAGTGGGTGTGGGATGCGTGCATACTTGTGCCGGGTGCTCACCAAGGTAAGATTGTGCACGTCAGCTGTTTCGAAGAGGCAAGTAAGAAACGCGGGCCTGATAATGACGAAAGAATGGTTAAAAGGGAAAAGCTTTATTGAATATGATTTGTGGATGCCAATCTTGCTTTGTCTTGCTCATGAAGATTCATGGATCTGATGCAGATTATGTGTTAATGGAGGTAACGTTTATATTAGACACCATTACCTGACGTCATGGTTTTGGCATATCGGGTTAATTTCACGACATGAGCATTTTATGCTCGAGCGAAGGACTATTGGAAAACAACAGCATCACTTGGCTGATGCAATGTACATACTGTTCAACGTGCTTGGCCATGGGACATCAAATGCCTCCCCTTCATCCTCGATTTGAATAACTACATAACTAGCATCAGATTCAGCCGCATCATGGCCTCATGGCTGAATCTATCAATGTTGCCACACTGAATTCGATACGTAGATTTTTCCATTCATATCAATTCCAATATACTAGCATAACCTTTGAGACAGACATTGATGGAACAATATTTTGGTTATTGTGGAGAATCTATATTATAGATTGAACGGAATACACGGCGTGTATCGAGCTGCCCGTTGTGTTTACTCCTATTTCGGCGAACCTTCAGGTAAAATAAGAAAAAAAAATACAGTAGCCTCTGAAGAGACAAGTAATTTTCGCCCATCATTATTTCATCATCACTACGTCATAGGCTCAGCACGTCACATGTCCACCCAACAAAATAATGCAAACGACACTGGTCACAACGTGAGGCAACGTCATTTATTTCCAAAAAAAAATAAACGTACAATAATTTCAATAATGGCTTAACATTGGCTATAAAACCTCATACATGGGCGTGCATTCACCTTCTATACGGCTTACTTCTGGCCCAAGCATTTCAAGATGTCGCTCCACACAGTAGTAGGCTTCTGCGAGGCATCAACACCGCTCCAGATACCAGTCTTTCTGTAGTATTCAACGATTGGCTCGGTCTGCTTGTGGTAAGTAGACAATCTCTTTTTCAACGCGTCCTCGTTGTCGTCGGATCTCTGGACCAACGCCTCACCGGTGACATCGTCGGTCATGTCCTTCTTAGGAGGGTTGAACAACTTGTGGTACGATCTGCCTGAGGCAGGGTGCACCAATCTGCCGGTGATTCTGGCCACCAACAATTCGTCGTCGATCTTCAATTCCACTGCTTTCTGCAACGGCGTTTTTCTCTCGTCCAACATCGAGTCCAACTTCTCGGCCTGAGGGATAGTTCTTGGGAATCCGTCCAAGATGAAACCGTTCTTGCACTCAGAGTTGTTCTCCAATTCGGATTTAATCATGTTAACCATAATTTCGTCGGAAACAAGGCCACCTTGGTCCATAATCTTCTTGGCTTCAACGCCCAAAGCAGTCTTGGCGGACACCTGGGCACGCAACATGTCACCCGTGGCCAAGTGGCAGGCACAGAACTTCTCCTTCAAGTTTGGCGCCTGGGTACCCTTTCCGGCACCTGGAGGGCCGATCAAAACCATTCTAATCGACTTTGGCACGTTGGGCACGAGACCGGCCTTTTGCTCCAAGGCTTGGATTCTGTCTTGCAATTTGCCGATGGTGGTTTTGAGGTCTTCAACGGACATTTTATGGAGGTTAATGTGTGATTTAGTGTAGTGAAGGTTGAGTTCGGATTTAAGGCCGGGGTTTTTTTCACCCATTGTTGGGGAAACAGGCCTGCAGGGAAGGTGAGTCACGTGCCTTAATTGGCGTTGAAAAGCCTCTTCAATGTTCGGAAAGAGGGCTTAATTATTTGAAAGGCCATTCTGCTTGCTTTAACCACTCTGTTTATGATATCATGTGCCTTTCAACAATGGAAAGCAGTGCACTGTTGGCATTGGCCGACTCTATCTTTCAACGTTAAATCACCTGACGTTTTCCAACGGCCGCGGTTCCGGCGACGCTATTGGATCGCGTAATCAATCGTCACGTGACATGCATAGCCAGGAAAGCCCCAATGAACAATTCATGTGAAATGATTTTCTTGATAAATAAGATCCCAGTAAGCTATTTGATGCATTAACTTTTGTGTTCTGTGTTTTTTGCAAAAAAATTAATCGACTTCTCATGAATTGCCTGATTGTCAAGTTAAGCGGGCGTGTACCAACGCAGGAATACGAATTCGAAACCCCACACCCCCTGAGCCCGCGTCCTCGGCTGTCGCTTTTTTGATGGCTGCAAAAACTTTACGCTTTGTAAGAACTCAGTTTTTTCAAATCTCATTAGCAAACGAACGATTTATATCCTTAACGCATCACCAGGTATTTTTGCTCCTTGAAGCAACAATTTTGCTCAAGTTAACTCCAAATAGCTCCTCTAACCAATAATTGAGTGTGAATTTCACCCCTGTCGGCAATCCGATCTCACGTGCAACTAGTGCCGGTAAGTATCGTATCTTTTCGTTTGACATTCCCGTCATTTATTTATATACTGCGTGTTCCCTTCTTGACTTTATTTTGCTTGCTACTCGATTTCTTGACGTCAAGTCAGAGCTATATCAAAATATAAAAAAAATGTCGTTACGGTCGATCCTCATTCTCCTTAAGCTTCCGTTTGACCTCCTTGTTGTGATCCTTCGCTTCTACATCTTTGGCGGGTTGCGGTTTCGCAGGTACAATCGCGAGTTGAGGAACTGTCTTCGCTTGCGTATCTATAGAGCCGCTTTAACCGTTGATATACTCGACGGCAAACTCATTGGCCCACACTCAAATTCATTTTTGATCAGAAAAGTCATTCCATTCATTCTGTCCACTTTAGTCGAGAACTGTCCCAACTATGGCAAGCGTTTTGATACACAGTCATTTTGGCTCGTCAAAGAGAATGATAGAAAACCCTCGGATCCTGTGATTATTTTTTCTCATGGCGGCGGATACTACATCCAGACCATGCCTTCACAAATTCAGTCCTTACTATCAATCTACCAGCTATTGGATGAGGATGTGCGAAAACGGACATCAATTTTGTTTCTAGACTACAAGCTTGTGTCTGACGGCTACCCCTTCCCTACCCAGCTTCATCAGCTTGATGAAACTTACAATAAGCTTTTGGATGAGGGAAATGAGAATATAATACTTATGGGAGATTCCGCTGGCGGGCACCTCTCAGTCGCGTATACCGTCTTCCTTAAACTGTTGGAGAAAAGCGTCATATACCCATCTAAGCTTGTACTTATTAGCCCATGGGTGAAGTTGAGTCCGCTTCCTTCAGACTCTCAGAAAGGCTACTCATGGCACGAAAATGAAGACCGTGATTTGATCACTTATCACCGCTTCTCTAGCGTTCAGGATTTGAAGCATATCATAGGATTCCAGGACCCTTTCTCTTTATTGTGCTCTCCTGGCGGGAAGACGCCAAGAAGCAGGGATGACTGGGCCTCAATACCCAACTTCTCTGACCCAAAACATGATGTCTTTTTGATCTTTGGAGAGGATGAGAGTTTTAGAGATGATATCGTACAATGGGCTTCATACGCCCTTAATTACCCAGTGGGAGATGGAGATGAATATGGCGCCTTTGC
Source organism: Metschnikowia picachoensis (assembly GCA_030556465.1). Classification (NCBI taxonomy): domain Eukaryota; kingdom Fungi; phylum Ascomycota; class Pichiomycetes; order Serinales; family Metschnikowiaceae; genus Metschnikowia; species Metschnikowia picachoensis. Next base: position 4,314 of record JAKTUB010000524.1, on the reverse strand, counting down.
AACTTCGGCCGACGACTCAAAGTATAGCTTCATGCGTCATGGAGAGCAAGGAAATGCCAATTTGACGGCTTTCGTGGAGCCAATGGGCGTTCATGATGCAATGCTTTACTTTGAGCATGACATCGCCAAGATCATAGAAAAAGCGCACAGTCTGGGCGAGAGGCTCACCATCGCGGATGTTGACCACACAAAGTTTTTCGGAATCACGCGTTTGACCAAATTCTTGAACGACACACTTTGAGGTTAAATTGCCGTGCTACTATGGAGTCTTGGTGGTGTGCGGATATGGTAGATTATTAGTTATGTCTATAAAATGATGTTCCTGACAAGACGGGAGTATCCCCCCGTCTTGAATATTGACCGATAAATGGCCGTGAAAACCTGGGCTTAGTATTGGTGGGTGTGGATCTCAGGCACGTGTTCCACCTTGACTAATGGTCTGTACACGGGCTTCCACATCTGGGACTGCACCCACTTCAAGCACTCGTCAAAGTCTCTGGGCACCTCAACATTCTCGCCGTCGGGTCTCTTTTCGCTTTCGACACGTGCTGTGCCTTCCTTCAAACTCTGTAAAATGACAGCAGTGGCAACATATGCCGACACGTTGTCAATCTCCTCCAAGCGAGGGAGAAGACCGTTTTTGGGGTTCTCCATCTTGGGAGACATCGACGCCAATTGGTCCACAGCAGCGGATATCATGGTGTCTGTGATGGTGTTACATCTGGAAAGAACAGCGCCCAAACCAATACCAGGGAAAGTGAAGCAATTGTTGTTCTCGGAGATGTAGTAGCCGTCAACCGGCTCGAAAGGCGAACCTGTAGCGATCAACGCGTTGTTGTCGGTCCACCTCATGATGTCTACCGGGAATGCCTCGTGCAAACGCGTGGGGTTGGAAAGAGGGAAAACGATCGGCTGCTTATTGTGTTTGTACATTTCCTTGATGACTTCTTCAGTAAATGCACCAGCCTGCGTCGAGCATCCAACCAAGACTGTTGGCTTAACATGCGCTACAGCGTCCTTCAAACTCTTTGGGTTGACGCCTTCCCAGGCGCTGTCGGGGTCAGCGTAACGAAGCTGGCCCTCAGGTGAGTTCTTGTACGACTGAAGCACCACACCACGGCGGTCCATAATGTGAATCCTCTTGCATGCATCCTCTACGCTCGAGCCGTGTGAACGCATATGGTTGACGATCTGGTCGGCAATACCCAAGCCGGCGGAACCCGCGCCAAAAATGAGCACTTCCGTGTCGAGCAATTGGCGGTTGGTGAACTTGAGCGCAGCGGTGATCGAGGCCATGACAACGGCACCCGTGCCTTGGATATCGTCATTAAAAGATGGAATAACCTCACGGTACTTGTGGAGCATCGTACGGCCAGTAGTGACACCGAAGTCCTCATAATGCAACACGGCAGATGGGAATCTTTCCTTCACCAGCTTGATAAATTTGTCAACAAAGTCCCAGTATTTCTCTCCGCGCACGCGCGGGTGCTTGTTGCCCATGTACAACTTGTCGTTCTGGTGTTCTGGATTGTTCGTGCCCACATCCAAAACAATTGGCAAAGTTCTACCGGGATGGATACCGGCACACAACGTCATGAGGCCCAACTTGGCCACGGCGATACGAATGCCGCCAACACCTTGGTCGCCGATACCCAAAATACCTTCGCCGTCGGAAACGCAAATGTAATCGATATCCTTGCCCTCACCATATGCGGCAAGACGCTCGTCTATCGTCTCGGGGCTGTTGATGTCAAGAAAACAGCCCTCAGGCTTTCTGAAGCGGTGCGAGTAAGCGGCAATGGCGTCACCCTCCGTAGGGGTGTAGATGATTGGGAGCATCTCCCTGATGTTGCGTCTTACGAGCTCGTAATAGAGCACCTTGTTCTGTTTCATCATCGACGTACAAAAATCGTTTTTGGCAAGCGGCGTCTGCAAGTATTTGAATTGAGCGTAAGCGCGGCCAACCTGCTCATCAAGAGTGTTGACCTTGGCCGGGAGCAAGCCGTGCAAACCAAATGCAGAACGCTCTTCCTCAGTAAATGCAGAACCCTTGTTGAAAATGGGCGAATTGAGCAATTGGAAACCCTTCAAGTCACATTCAATTGGGCCCTCAATCGACAACCGGGTTGTTTTTGGTTTCAACGATGCAATCGCCGCATTTACGCCAATCGGCGTTTTGATTGTGTGCGTGTGGCTGGTCTTGGCAGTTGAGCTTCGGAAACGACTTAGCCTTGCTGACCTGGCAATATTTCTTGATTGCAAGAGAATGGATGACATGCTGATAGTGGCGGGTATGCAAAATGTTTAACGCAAATGAAAACGAAAACTACAACAAACTCCTAGATGAACGGAACTGATGCGCGATCGGAATACTCTGCCAAGATTCAAAATTTGCCCGGGACAGCGCTGCTATATAATATAATCTTGCCCTGATGCGCGCGCTCGGAACTCGCAATGAGGGGGATGGGACACTCTGGCGCATTGCATGTATCACGCTTTCGGGCAAATGCGCGAGTTCCGAGGGCAAAAATTATCAGGCCCAATGCGCTTGCAAAACCTGGTACAAATGCCTGATTAATTTATGATGATTCGGCTCGGTAATTTCTAATAGTGCTCCTGGTGTAAATATTCAACGGTCGGTGACTGAAATCCAATGGTTAAGGTGGGAATAAGAGATTATGTGTGTCTTTTTCTTTTTTCTTTCGTTCATTTTTTTTTTTTTCCTGTGTCGGCCAGATCCGGGGGTTGCCTGCTCGTGGCCCCGGCAGATCTCGGGCAGAGTCTTCTCGCGCGATCGATTGCTCGGGCTTACAGAGCAACTTTATATTGTTTGCTTCGCCATTGAATCGTACATTTTCACGTCAAGCCGGCATTCTTGATGTCAAGAAGGCCAGTGCTTCCCAATCATGCATTTTTTTGAACTTTAAATTATTCAGCGCCTTGATATGTTGCATGATCCTACCGATACCCCCGGTGCCATATAGACGCTGCTCAACAATGTGCCTACTTTGCAACCACTTCGGGAACCCCGCTCGAGCCGCACAGTATTTGTATTTGGTTTTCGGGTATCTAGATCTATAAGTGAAAAATTACTGTTTATTGGAAGCAAAAGAAGAAGTTTTTTTCGGTTAACTCACTTTAAAAGCAAAGGCTTGCTTGTAAATTAAGTCTAGAATCATTTTCCTGGTTCCAAAGATGAAATCCTCCTATTTAACGTTGGCAAAAAATATTCTGAGGAGTTCGCGAAGGTGGCAGTAACCATGTCATTTTAGCCTCAGCCACAGTGCTGTACGCGCATCTGAAGTATTAATCAAGACACAAATCATTTGCTTATTTCAGCATCTTCCATCCGCAAGATATTCAAAGCTGGCTAAGGATGTATACATATTCATATATAGTTTTGTGGGGAAAATTGTTAGCAATTCTTGTTCCCAGTCCCTGTTCAGATTAAGCAAGCAAGAGAAGCACTCTGTGTGTTTGCTTTCCTCTTCTTTTTTTCCTTTTCCTTCATGTCCTAATCAATTTACGATTGAGTATTCCCCTCCCAATCGCGGTTGCAAGCTGCAGGATTTCAAGCGGCAGAAGCATCGGGTGAAACCGGAACAGTATATGCGCGTCTAAATAGTTGGGCATCAAGGGTGTTTTGTTTTCCGATGCGACAAGTGGGCTCCGCGATCGGACGTCCGGCGCGGTCTTCGTAGTAACATCGCGTTGAATGGTATCTGCTACGCGTCACGTGCCTCGATCAAAGGTCATAAATCAGATTCTGTTTCAAATCTGTTTTATGTAATCCAGACGTGCATTTATATAGTTTGTGTGGCTTACAAGTGAAAGGGTGCTAGACTCTTCGACCTATGTTCACAATAAAGTTTCATCTTTGTTTACTGAATCCAGAGGGTAATTTGGGTAGTGAATGGATTTACAACGGAGATGTGGCTGCAAAATCACGAATCAGCTCTATGATAAGACGTAAAGTTACAGATGAGTGACAAGTCCTGTTTCGACATTTTTGATCATTGAAGAGAATCGTAATTAATAAACTAGCTGGCCACTACTAGAAGTCAACATCAGTAGACAAAGATGATAAAGCTTTTTCATATGTATGTACTTTATGCGGAGTTAGCTAAGCAATTCTGGCTATCACGACCATTATCAAGAATAATAAAAATGGTAAACAAAGACTTAAGAACGAAGATGGTACCTGAAATACCAAAATTTGTCGCCGAATCTTATAGTTCATTCTTTACTACAATAAGCACACCTATCAAACATCGTTTGACATAAAAAAAGGACATAGTTCCTAAAGTATCCCGG
>JAKTUB010000523.1:0-12910 GCA_030556465.1 Metschnikowia picachoensis | reverse complement strand
CTCGAATTATCAAGCAAGAAGGATCGCACACTAACTCGAGAGATACTCAAGAGACTTAAACCGCGAAAGGACCACATCGAGAAATTTTCGAATCACAAATCCACGGAATACAATTTAACTGAGATTTGGCGATACGGTATCAGAGAAAACCTCCTTGACAATACTAACACTGGAGAATTATTTCAAAAAATAGTTCTGAAAAGTTGGAATATCAAAAGTTTTTTGAGCCGGTCAAAAGCCTGCAATGAAACTGACATAGAGACAGAATTTCGTGAGCAGTTTAAAATGTCGACCCCAAGTGAGAAAAGAAGGCTCAAAGCCAGGTTGCAAGCGATGGCTCAAGCACTCTCGCTCGCAGATGCATCACAAATAGCCGACACGCTCAATAATTTGAATACATTTTTATTCAAAGGAAAGCGGTTTGTGATTGTGCGTGACAATTTCGGCAAAGAATACATTTTTAATCACTTGTTGCAGTTGACAATGAAGTTTGTTTTTCGATCTGATGAATATGAGAAGAGCGTTTACAAGATGAAATCAGTCTTGAAAGCTCTCAAATTCGATTCGATTGTCATGCAAGCATCGATGTTTAAATTTATGACGATGCACAAACCCAGAATTTCCTTGAGTATTCTCGAGAACTACAAACAAAAACGCACGGTGCCACACAGACTTATATTGGGCGATATCGAGGAAGCAATCTTGACATCAAATAAATTGGCTAAACGTGGTAGACTCCAGTTATTTCGTGAATTTCAGCAAAAGAAGGCTCATTTTGGGATCAGCACCCAACTTCTTTTAAAAAGCATGACGTTGATGGGAAATCTTATATTTGATATCGCGAGAGAAATTGACCCAAATGAGCTCGATGACTTTATTCGAATGGCATATAGAAAGGGTGTGCCAGCTAATGTTATAAAGGCCTGGTCCAATAAGAGGTAGAGGTCAGTCTTTACTGTGCACTTGTATAAATTTCATTGCATCTTTTCTGCTCTTGTCGCGATAGCGCCTATTGCCAAACTATTGTTAGTAAGTCCCGAATAAAATTTCATCAAAGAATTACGTACCCATACCCGCACTTGTTGGGGGGATAAATTGCAAGTCTTTGCTATCCTCTCTCTCTCGATTTTGTTTGGATAGCATCCAACACTATATGAGGCCTCGAGGTATCGCTTCGCAGCCTTGCTTAGAACATTCCTTCGTCTGTATAGCCTTTCTTTGTAATGCTTGACGGAAATCAGCGCTGAGTTGATTATACATTCAATGCTTCGGGGTTTTACCAGCAACTTGCGGAGTGATCGCTTCAAATATACTCGACGTTCTAGCTGCTTTATGTCATTGTCAAGATTTAGGTTCACAAACTTTGTAAGCTGGGAGTTAATAATCAATCTAACATGTGTGGTTTGGACTTGAACATACCCGCCTCATCATGGTAGTGAAAGAATCACTCGGAGAAATCACAAGCGGATCTGAGGCTTGTACGTAATGCGAACAGAATGACTGCACTCGTGAGAGATTTGACTTGAAATCTTTGAAGCTCTTTTTTGATTCCATCTTTAGAGAAAAGAATACTTTCGTATATAGTTTCACATGTGCATTTAGCGCGGCTTCAGCGGACATATATATCTGCATGCCTCCGACTCACACTTTTCGTGTGCGTATTCCCTCACCACCTTAAAACGGTTTTGATGCAGGCTGAACCCTCACACATCGTCGAAACTTCATTAACTCTTCGAAAAAGAATTCATCACATCCTGTACTTTCAAACCGAAAACTGAATTGTTATAATTTATCGGCGCCTTAGCATGTTTTGCTCTGAATTTGACTACTTTGAACTCTGGAATTTTTCTAAACGAGCTTTTGCCATAAGTGCTCGCGCAACTTCTTTGATAAGATCCTATGGCGTACTTGATCGGAGAGTGTCGCTTCGCGTAGTCCTCTAAGTATGATGTGTCTAGCAGGGCAAGATACTTGAAATAGATCTCAAAGACTCTGTTGCGCGTTTTCCATACCTACTGAGTTAGTTTAGCTTGAGGTCAAATGTAATGGGTGATAACACATACTTTTGAGACAATTCTAGACTTTTGCGAGAGCATCGTGCAGCCTGGAAGTAGCATTTGCAAGTGTTGTCTTGCCATTATAAACTGATTCCTGGCCCGATATCGTTTAGTTAGAGCATCATCCAGCAGGTTGCATCTTCGATGTAAGTTGGCTGACCTGAATGGAAAGGACTGCTCGTGCGTTTGGGCCAATTGGTCAATGAGCGGTAATTTGAAGCTCATTGTAAACAAAGGACAGTTTTGCTTCATTTATGTAGTAGATTATGATCGTTTTTGTGTTGAATTTTTGAGTAATTGATAGTCGAGACGTTTTGAGTATTTATGGGAGAGTGGTAGATGTGTGAGCCCATTTTCCCATCTCAGTTGTAGATGCCCTGAGTGAGCAACTGGAACTGGTCATAAAGCCGCGTATACACACTCCCTGCGCTTTTCGCAATCAATGTTGCCTCAACGAAAGTCTTGCATTCTTCGTCGGCCAAATCCAACTGTAAACGTTGCCTCAATAAAACTGTCGTCTGCGGACCATTTTTGAAGCAGGGAAGAGCGGAATCTTTTTGCATCAAGTCGACGAGATTAATAAAACGACTATAATGCCTCCGCAAGGACAAGAAGCACTCCTGACACAAGTTGACAAATAGCTTGTAGAACTGCGAGTCGAGCCCCCCAAGTACCTCGATATACTCAAAGGTCAACTTAAAAGGAGCTGCCTCAAAACCAACGCTGCCAGGTGAGTTAGAAAGTATAAAGCCAAAGTCAATGTGTATAATGTGTCCATCATTATCTAGCATTATGTTTCCATTGTGTCTATCTTTGATTTGAAGGACATAGCAAATGATGGAGTAGGCAGCGAGACTTTGAGCGAAGCATTTTTGAGCATTTTTGTATCTAGCGCACAGTTCGTCACCGTAAATTCTCAAGAAATAGTCCTTGATTGATGCCACAACTCCTTTCGGATTATTTCCGCTCTTGATTGACATTTCTGTCATTGTTTTTTTAATTGAGTGGATCGAGAGCGCATTGTTGATGGTCTCTACTAGCCCTGAATTTGAGCTAGTAATGACAATTTTCATATTTTTGGTCCAAGCGCTTATATTGTCTAGTTTCCAAGCATGAGAGATGACAGAAATCAATTGACAAGCGAACGCTTCTTGCTGTAGGTCATCTCCATTCTTGACAATAACAGAGCATAGCTCCCAATCAGGAAGATGCCCGAAAGGACTTCTTTTGCGAATGCGATCCCGCTTTGTGGCCCAGTCTTCCCCGATTTTAAAGTCGTTCTCAATTTTTCTCTCACCTGCGTCTTGATCGAGTTCTCCGTCATCGATGCCACTTATTTCACGAATCAGATGATAATCAAAACTTTCGAATTGATCTTGAAGGGACTCCATTGAGCTGATGATGCGTGCCCTAATGGAAGACGAGTGTTCTGAATTTGCTTGCCCTGATTTTTCCAATTGCTTTAGCATGACTGCAGCAATTCTTATCTGTGTCGATATGTCCCCCGTTTTTACACTGGGCAGTCTGGGAAACACATCTTGAGGGCTCTTGATACCACTTCTAGTCGATGCAATTTCCTTTATGACTCCTGATGGCAGCAAGTTTCGGTCACTTGGGCCGATCATGTTAGCTCTCAAGTAGTCCAGGAAGTGCGACTTTTGATTTGATAAAGTCACGACGGAAAAATCTCCAAGATCAGCCTCTTCCTCGCGCACACCCTCCGTAGAAAGCAGCTCATCTCCCGTCGGCTTTGGGACCGTATTTGGCAATTCGGCGTCTGCCTTATTGATCGTTTGTGAAAGGACATTTTTATTATATTCCGTCAAAGGATCAAAGTCCATTCCTTCACTTAAGTACTCGATGAGTAGCAAATATGGCACCCTCTCCGCAGAATTAAGCACACAAGCCTCGGTGACGTTAATTTTGAGAATGCGGTGAAATTTTCTCTTTAAAGAATTGCTGGGCGGAAAAAGTTGAGGAATGTCTATCTGGGACGGAAGTAAGCCATTGTTAATGATTGATAGCTCTGCCCTCAAACTTGTGAGGCGGGCTTCTTTCGGTACTTGCGATAGCCTTGAGGATATATTCTGTAACACCATCATGAGCTCCGTTTCTTTTCTGTAATAATTTGCCTTTAGTGCCCAAGTCTTGTCTTCGATCGATAAGTCTGCTCGTCTTGTGTGAAGCTCAGAAGAAGGTGGCAGAAGTCCGAAGATATCGTACGAAGCTTCAGACTTCAGACGATAGAGGTCAGACTCTTCTATATGTGTGTCAGAAGGAAGATTGGGCATCGAATGAGAGGAGAGATTGCTCTTACGCATCATCGCACCTTTTTCCACAGATAATTCCTTTACTGTGTTTCTCCTTTGATACGCAGGCTTTTTTGGATGCAATAATATGCTTTGATGCTTTCTGTGGTCCTGCGAGTAGTCGCTGTTGTAGCACGTATCATCAAGATCACTGTCAACTCCACCCAGTGATTCCGGATAATGCTTCTCATTTTCCGAGACGGCCGATTCAGAATACCTTTTCTGACCAGAAGATACATGATCTTGCCGCGTTTTTTCGCTGGCGACATGAGGTAACTCGGAAGAAAGATCTTTTCCCGTATTCCTCAAAGTGAGGTTCTTTGTGAGTGAATTGTGAAAGTTTGCAAGCTTGAAAAGAAAAGACTTCTGCTGTTTACCCTGTGACACAATGATCGGCTTTGAGTACCGATGTACACTCGGCATCCCGAAAGACGCACCTATTGTGGCACAGATCATCAAAGCGGGGTGAAGATTCTCTTTGAGCACATTGTTGGCACTTTCATTGTGCCCCAGATTGAACATTATGCCTTGTAAGCTGTTGATAATGCTTCGCACAATGTGAAACGAGTAAGAGTCCGGCTGATTTTTGAGTTCATACACATAAGCTTGCAAATTCCAAAATACCAAGAGACAGAAATGGGGTTGCTTTCGACAGACATCCAAGATCAAATCATGCAATGCCATGCTTTCGCTTTCATAGCTGACCAAAATTTGTATCAATTGCGGTATAAAAAATTCAAGGTCCACATACTGGAATGTCGCTAGCTTTTCCACCAAAAGAAACTGCATTCCAACATTATCACGATGCTTGCTCAATTCATAGATGCATTCAAAACAATCAAATTCAAGTGACTTTATTTTGTCTAGAAGTTGCGTCGTCATGGTCTGTCTTGCCCAAGCCACTCGACTTGACAGCCTGTTCCCAACAAGCACTCGATGGATTGAGTCACGTGATCGTACTTGCATATAAATGCGTACTTTGGAAGTTTACATTTTTTGCATTTCTAACTAGAATCAACAGTAAAGTTATAATTTCTCAGATGCCAGGATGTTAAAGTCATCTTCGAAGGGTTGACCTGGCAAGAAAGGCATCATTTTGAAGAGCTGATGCTCTAAAGTTTTCACGTCAAGACTAAAGTCAAAATCTTTGTAAAGCACATATTCTGGACCCTCCACAAATGTAGTATTTTTTTTAAAAAGTCTAGGCAAGTACTCTTCCCCTTTCTCTGTACGTTTCTTCGTTGTATGACGCTGTTCACTCTCGACTTTTGCTTTCTCCGCTGTAGCAAGTTCATGATCTCTGACACTCAAGGCATCAATTGTGGGTCCCCAAAGCTTGTTCGACTCCCTGCCTAACTGCTCTGAAAGCGGCCGGACTTTAGGCCTTATCACACTTGAGCTGCGAGTATTAAGAAATACCTTCTTAACGCCTGTTTTCACATTCTTGATTTCCATAATGTCGTTCCACTTACCGGAAATACTATACAAGTGATCGCCGTTTGAAGTGTTGATGACCTTGCCCTCAACTGCGTCGTAAACACCACTGAGTAAACCCTTGACTTTGAATTCAATAGTTGCCTCCAAATTGAGCTTGGGGCATTTCACAACCACATTGTCTCCTAATTCATACCTCAATTTTCCGAACAAAATTCCTCGACAATATACATTTGGTTGGCTCATGAGATACGTTTCATCGTGGGAACCCAAGTGAACCTGTCCCCAACCCTCCATCACTGCAGCTGATGAGTTGCCCAAAAATTTCGATTTGGGGACTATAGTTCCGTCGACACGTATTTGTCGTTCCGGTACGATGTAAAAGTAAGCAGACTTGGGAGGGTGGTGGGAAACTTGTTCCGCGACGTAATAAGCAGACGGCCCGCCGGATAGGTCATCCCAGTAGCAGTTATACAACTCCCCCAAGATTGGGTTTAATGGCTTCTTGACAGCCTTGGGAGCTATATGCCATGATGCTAAGTACCATTTGGTCATCAAGAGAAATCTTTCCACGTCATCAGATGTATCATCGGCCTGCAACAAGATCTGAGGGATCTGGAAAATATTTGTGATTCTCTCGAGCATGGATTTTTTTTCCAAAATGAAAGTTGGTAGAGATATTTTAGACAAGTCTGCCCCAAGATGCAATTGTGAAATGATGCCCATTAAGATGGATTGGCCCTGGTTGTCAAGCTCATCCATATCATCAGTGTCCTTCGCAATCCATTCCCCCATATTATTTGCAGATTCTTCCTCATTTGATGAGGATCGAATTTTTAGGATATCCAACTTGGAAGTGAGCTTCATGCTTAGTATATGTGCAGCTAATACCAGCTCAGACTACAGAGGAGGGCGACAATTGATAGCCGCTGGGTTGCATTGGTACGAAATAGTGCATTGCACGACTCCATGAGTGCGCTTGTGATTATTTCTCTAAACCGTTAATGAGGTAAAGAAGACACTTGTAAATAGTCATGAGTTTTCTCGCACTAGGTGTCACTCCACCCGTATCACTAGCAAATGCTTCAGCGTCAGAAATTGCTTTGAATGACGAGCTTATCAAAGAGCTTAAGGTACGAGGGTCTTTCGAGACTGAACAGGCAACTAAAAAAAGAGTCGAGGTATTAAATACATTTCAAAGATTGACCGAGGAATTTGTTTACATTGTTTCTAAAAGAAAAAATATGAGCGACAGCATGGCAAAGGACGCAGGCGGAAAAGTATTCACATACGGTTCTTATCGGCTTGGTGTGTATGGGCCCGGTTCAGATATTGACACCTTAGTGGTGGTTCCCAAACATGTGACCCGACAAGATTTCTTTGAGGTCTTCGCAGATTTACTCAAAGGGCGTTCAGAGCTCGAAGAATTAACTTCAGTGCCAGATGCCTTTGTTCCGATAATAAAGATAGAATTTGCCGGTATATCCATTGATCTAATTTGCGCAAAGCTTGATATCCCGCGGGTCCCTAAAGACATGACTTTAGACAACAAAAACTTGCTAAAAAACTTGGATGAAAAGGATCTCAGGTGTCTCAATGGAACGCGTGTTACAGATGAGATCTTGCAATTAGTTCCTAAACCAACGGTATTCAAACATGCTTTACGATGCATAAAATTGTGGGCTCAGCAAAGAGCAGTATATGCCAATGTTTTTGGATTTCCAGGCGGAGTTGCATGGGCTATGCTAGTTGCAAGGATATGCCAGCTCTATCCGAATACTGTGAGTGCCGTCATTATTGAAAAATTCTTTCAGATTTATTCTCAGTGGAATTGGCCACAACCCGTTCTTCTTAAACAGATAGAAGACGGGCCATTGCAAGTTCGCGTGTGGAATCCTAGACTTTATCCTCACGATAGGCAACATCGTATGCCTGTTATAACACCAGCGTATCCGTCTATGTGCGCCACACACAACATCACAAAATCCACGAAGGAAATAGTCATGAAGGAATTGAGCCGTGGTGCTGAAATTACACATCGAATTCTGCAAGGCTCTCTGAGGTGGTCTAGTCTTTTCGAGAGACATCGTTTTTTTCATGATTACAAATTCTACTTGTGCGTGGTGGCAGCTACGAAGTCTTCTTCGGCTGAACACTTGAAATGGAGTGGTATGATAGAGAGCAAACTTCGTCTATTGGTCCAAAAACTTGAGGTCACTGAAGGCATTTCATTAGCCCATCCATACTTCAAAACCTCAGAGAACTCTTTCGTGTGTACTACAGATGAGGAGGTGACGCAAGTTGTGAATACGTATGGTACCTTGAGCGGGGAGGAATACACAAATAAAAAGTCCGTACCAAAGCATTCTCTTCAAGATGGCGCAGTTTCTGCTAATGAAGTTCATTTGACTAAGTTATACATCGGATTGGAGATTGCTGAAGGACAAAAGAAGCTAGACATCCAGTATCCGTGTGCCGAATTTTTTGGACTATGCAAGGGGTGGGTCACATATGATGAAAGACTTCATTTTGTCCAGATCAAAAATGTTAAGGTGTATGATCTCCCTAATGACGTTTATGTCGAGGGAGAAAAAAGACCGACCAGGCCATCAAAACGGAAAAAGGCATCCCTTGGGCAAGACGGAGTCAAGCGTCCAAGAAGTACTATGTAACTGAGAACTCATACAGACAGCATGATGCGTCTTGAAGTCGACATGCACCTTAGTATGTGAGATCTGACGAAATCCTTTCATGCTCCTAGAGACAGGTGATATTCCAGGCGTGAAGGTCTAATCTTACTTGGCCAGGGTCTGACCCAAACCAAAAAAATCCAATACATAATTAACATCTCCCATAGACTCTCTGTCTCCTTGCATCACTACTGTTGGTCTGGTTGGTTCTGCGCTATTCCCCCTTCCCTGGAATACTTTTTGTGCGACTTCACGTGCGTCTGCGATGCTCAAGTTCTCTATCCTCGTGACCATTTCCTCAACCTGTGTCACTCTGCCCTGGAACTGTACCTGCCTGCCGATATCCTCTAATGCAGCTAATTTGCTTTCAACATTCATTAATAGCGAGGAGACGAGCTGATTCTTGGCTCTATCGAACTCCTGCTTTTTTATTCCGCCTTCGGCCGACGTAGGCTCCATAATTTTCGCCAACTCATGGCATGCTACCTGTGCCATGTACTCCGCGTGTTCTGCGTAGCATGAAATAGTGATTCCGAAGAGTCCAGAATCAGTGTGGGCATGGTTGAAAGCCATACAGTTCTCTACAAAAGGGTATTGGTTCAAAACCCGAAATAGACGCAGAAACATCCCTTTTCCAGGCCCGCCCGCGGAAAATGACAGTCCACCTCCTAAGAGCTTTTGCAAAGTTGCCAACGCATACAAATCATTGCTGAGAAGTCCCCCAGTTTCGAAAGCAATCTGCATGTGAACGAGTTTTGGAAGGTTCGAAAAACGTGGCTCCTGGTATGGAAGAGAGACCTCACCTCCTTCATATTTGGCTGGAGATTTTTCTATGATGTGTCCAAAATCAGAGGATTTCCAATCCCCCAAGTACATTTCGGCCATTTGTACAGCCTTCAAATGATCCACCCCCACTAATGCGAGCACTGAATTGCCTGGGGTAAAGAATTTTTGATGATATCTTTTGGCATCATATGCCGTTAGGCTCGATAAAGAGTCATGCGTACCATAGATAGGCATCCCTAACTTCTTTTTGGAGTAAGCAGCTTCATGCAATACTTCAGGAAGTAACATGTCATGTTTATGAGATAGCTCTTCAAGTTCGTACATACCCGTGAGTTTGGCTTCCTCAACCTCCGAGTCGGTAAATTTCGGTTCTCTAATCGTTTCGGAAATGCATTCGAACATTTTTTCTGTGTCTTTATTGAACACGGATGACTGGTATAAGATCAGCTCCCTTTGAGCGCCACTCATATAGTTCCCACCTAATCTTGCCAAATCGTCCATCATCTGGCTCCCTGTTCTCTTCAGTGTAGATTTATATGCCATCACATCGATCATATGCGACAAACCACTGGTCAGACTTGTTTCATATCTGCTTCCAGCATTAATGTAGGCTCCCAAAGCGCTAAAGTGACCTGGTGTGGAATCTGTCACAATTCGCAAGCCATTGGTTAGTTTAGAGATTTCAATACTCGACGCTTTGTTTGAAAAGCATCTGTGAGCAACCTTGATGTTTCTTGGTAGCATAGTGTCGTGTGATCGAAGAAGTAAAAAAAATTGCAACTATAAAATTCCGATTGCAGATCTGCGAAGGCTCATGCATGGTTGAACAAATCAGCGTACTTACGCCGTAGAAGTTTTTTTCCGCGCGTGTTTACGGATTTTGGGTGCGTATTCGTACAGTCCTCCCTCGCTATAAGACACCTCGAAAGTCGCGAATCCCTCGGACCTCGACTTGAATTCTGATTTTTGGTGCTAAGAAGCGGTTGCATTACATACAAAAGCCCAAAATTACCGAGGGATCCCTCGTCCCTCGATCGCTTCGAAAAAAATTTCGTTAAAGAGTGAACTAATTTTGACCATTTTCAAGGGATTCAAGGTAAGAAAATATAAATATTTGACTCGATTACAAGTGACAAAGGCCTGGAACGTCGCCCAAGTGCATTTAACACGCTTACCTCGCGTGAATTTCGCGTTTTATGTACTTTTGGCGTGCCTTCGAAGGTACGCGTCCCCCCAGTGGTTAAAAAAGGTTGCAAGAATTGCATAGTCCTCAGATCGTCATCAATAATTTGTTGTGCTGAAATGTTTGAGATTGGGCGCTTGAACCTTCCAAAGAGAGGGCCCATGAAAAGGGTTAGGGCGGCCATCGATGCTTTGGAGAACAGAACTGGAAGATCGAAAAGAAGAACTGTGAATGGCGTGCCACTTCAAAAGCGTGGATGAACTATGAGGTTATGGTGGAATGGTTGATAGCTTTCAATGATAATGTCAAGAGGAAGGATAAATTTGGTCTATTGCTGACGGACAATCACTCATCTCACATCAAAGCTGATGATCTTCTCAAGCAACTGAGAGCCCTCACCAACGTGGAGATTCATTTTCTACCCCCCAACACAACCTCAAAGTTGCAGCCTTTAGACCAGGGGATTTCCAATCCTTTAAATGTCGCTACAGCAAAAAGTGGTTGACCTATGTACTCAATTCTTTAGAAAATGACAGAGACTAGAGGCATGACTTACTTCAAGCCGTTAGCTGGAGCATCGCCGCATGGGAGGAAATTCTGGTGGACTGCGTTATCAACTGTTGGCGTCACACGGGATTCATGAAACCCAATGCAGAGTATTTCATAGTGTCAGAGTCTCCCGATGATGACATTCTAGAAGAAATTGACGATATGAAGCAAGTGTCTATTTCGGCTGATACGCATTCCATTCAAACTGATGAAAACCCGCAAGACTCTGAATCTTTACAAGATGTGGACATGGTCGAAAGGAACACAGAACTGGAGGGTCAGAAGGCCAGTAGGGATCCTGAAATAGAAGAGCTAAGTGCTGAATTTCATCGATTGACTATCCAGCTAAGGCAAAAAACATAGTCGCAAACGCCATGGGGTGGGATGAATACATCAGTTTTATCGGAGAAGATATGCCTCAAAATACAGAAGAGGTTGCAGATAAAGAAGACGGTAGCGAAAAACACACCGAAAGCGCAAACATTTCTCAGTTTGATACAAGCGGAATGGCACAGCTTCCGGTTACAATCGGCGCCGATTCAGTTGATAGCGACGATGACTTTGTGTATCAGCTGACCAACGACCCTCAAAAGGTCATTTACATGGCTGATTACATGATGGGATTTTTGAGAGAAACAGAATCATTGGAACAAGAGAAGAATAAAGGTATACTTGCCATAGGAAATGTGCGAAAAAGGGCTTTGGAATTGCATCCCCCTAAAAAACAGGTAAGTATTGATAGTTTCTTTTTAGCCGGATGATACACACCTACATTTACGTGAAATAAGAGTGCCCAAAAGATGAGTGAACGTGCCGTAGGGTAGTTTGTTGGTTTTTAAGGGAGGTAACGCAGATGGTTGGGGCACGACTGGCGAGAGTGCGCGACCACTGTGAGAAAATTTTTCACCTCAGCGGAAGAAAAGATCTCCTTTTCCTTTTTAAGCGTCTGATAGACTATATAAAATAGATACGTGGACGTAGACCCAGATTACATCGGGTTGAACCACTATAAAACCCAGTTCCCCATCAATTGTAATTACCTGTGTGCTAGCGCATTTAACACGGTGTTGCATATAATCCAACACATTGCTCGTTGTTACGAACGATTTCACTTCACTGGTCCGAGGGATTCGCGACTTTCGAGGTGTCTTGTAACGAGGGAGGACTATAGATCCGTAAAAACGTTTGATAAATTTTATTGCGTATTTACGCCGTACACAGCACCCACACTGGGCTCATGTCATCAAACGAGTGTGTACAATCTGGAAAACACGGCCAAAACGTGTAGTTGTGTGAGATCAGACGGTGTAGAAGCCTCATACTTCGGGAAGTCCGGAGTCGTGTGCATTTCTATGTAGGACAATGTCCACCTTCAATAGAAAGGTTACCAGTATTGTCTGCAGAGGCAGACTCCAGGTCAGGCTCCAGAGGAGTCCTGTCTGGAATTGGTGAGATATCACTGTAAGACATGTGGCGCAGATGGCCTCGCGGCAACCGCAACTTTACCGGATCTCAATCCCGACACGATATCAAGGAATATGAATCACTACAAAGTCAACTATGGAAGACATTTCTGAGCCACAACTTAGCAAGCCAAACTACCAACCACACCACCACACTAGCCAAACAAACCCGTCAGAATCGAATAATAGGCCCCTCTGCGGCATGTAGTTCGACCTACACATAACCCCTCACCGATGCCTGGGGTTTGGGAGCCACGCTCCTCTCAGGCACATATGTCTCGCGATTGTGTCCCTTATATATAGTACCAATCAGTGTTGCGCACTGGCGTTTTTCTTCGTAAATCGTAATACGAAAAACGACATTACGTCGTAAAAAATAGCGTATTTCTGATTACGAAATACGATTACGGGGGGCCTTCGTTTCGTAAATCGTAAGGTG
>JAKTUB010000522.1:0-12990 GCA_030556465.1 Metschnikowia picachoensis | reverse complement strand
GGTCAAGCATTAAACATTAAAAAGGCAGCGCACAATGGTGCTAGCGATTATGACAGTGTTTCTTCCCCAGAAAGAAAATTCGCGAGATCAAAGACCGCTTTCTTGAGGCTTATCTGGTGTACAAAACTAAGTTCAAGGATACAACAGAAGTCATTCCTGTTGATCCAAATTTGGAGTCTCCCGAGCAATTTGATAGTCTTCAGTTTCATTGGGTCGAGGAAACAATCGAATTCGATGAGGGAAAAGCTGAAAGGTACCTTAGAGAACTCCGCCAGCCCGGGTGTCAGGACGTCATAGCATTCTATAAGACTCAACAGTCCCGTTTTCCGATCCTCTCACGCATGGCCAGGGACTATCTTGCTGTGGCAGCTATGTCTGCGCCTTCAGAAGCGCTTTTTTCGCGTATAGGAAATATAGTGACAAAAAAGAGGGGTAGACTTCTGTCCGAGGCGATAAAGATGTTGGCAATACTCAAGTTACGAGGTATCATCAAGGCCGACGAAATGCCCGACTCAGGTCTGGAAAGTGAGGCGGGGCAGGAACTGAGCCTTGCCGGTTTGACGGACTTTGAAGGAGAGGAAGAAGCTTTGAGCTACTTACTGACCACGATCTTGCGACAGATTATAAAGAAGAGCTGGAGGATAGTATGAACATTTTCCGGCAATAGACCACGGTCACCAGTGCCATGAATTTGCTTGCTCTCTCTTTCGAGCAAATGTTTGTACGTCTGACTTCATCTAATTATACCAGATTCTTACGTTTGTAATTAGCGCTACTTGCTTGATGTCTCTATTCCCAGTAATACCATAGACTATACGACATCATTCATGATACATACCCAAAATTTGAGACATAGCTTCCTAAATTCTACGCTACGCTACGCAAAGTAGCTACGCATGCGTAGCGTAGGCCTTTTGAGCATCTCTGCCTTATATAGTACCAATACATGACTAACGAAAAAAAAAAAAAAAAGATGTTAGTCATTGGTTTTTTGCGCGTGATATATCATATTCGCATAATAATATAATATAATATGACTATAATATTAATATTAATATTGCCAAAAAGTGTTATGCGGTCCTATAATATAGTTAATAATATAGTTAATATATTTTGCTATCCTAATGGGGCGGAGGGTTTGGCTGCTCAGGCGCCGCCAGGGCTTCTGCGGGAAAGGACAGCCAGCCAGACAATGACGTGTTCGAAGCGAGTAAAACAACAAACAATAGCGTGATGACCACGTTTGTTTACTGATGGGCCTACAACTTCGCATCATCATCTATCGTTTGATTTAGTTGCATACTAACAGACTCTTAAGATGGATGACTCGCTCGATCCAAGATTGCCTCGGCTGCGTTAAGCTCCGCACAATTTTATGTAAATCGATAGTAAGTCTGTAAAGATCTGCTTCGTGAATAGCAGCATTTAATAAGCATTCGATATGGAGGGAGAACACAAGGCACTCGTAAAGAGCCCCTCTGGGTAGTATATTTCGAATTGTATGGCCTAACTTGGGTGCATGAAATCCCAGTAGACTATATCTCCAAAGTAATCGAATCTCGGGACGAAGTTATTAAAATGTATATGCGTAGTTAATATCCCACCCATAATTTAATTAATATATAATATAATATTAATATCACCCAAAAGTATTATGGATAGTCATAATACCCCATAATATAGTCAATACCACCATGACTAACAACACTGCATCACGGTGAAACTGAAGGCATGAGGAACATGTCTACCCTATTTATGCTATGATTATTGCCGATTGCGTTCGTTCGAGGCCAAACAAACGGAGGAAATCCATCACGTGCGCCCGTTCTGTGACGTTTAATTCGCCCATACTACACTCGTATAAACGGCCTGTGCGCGCACTGAACACGGTCACCGGGAGATCTAGATCCAATACGTCTTCCTCGAACCACGCCAAAAGCTGGCACAAAGAAATTGCTCCAGGCAATACTGCGGGTATTTCTGATGAAGGAAACTTAAGCTCTGATTTGAGCACTTTTAAGGCCACCTCGGCCACCTCATATGTCTCTTTGTTACCGTAGATCTGTTTTGCGACATTGATTAATTTATCAGCCCATTGATCTGGTTTCCCGCTAAGTGTTAACTCATGCTCACCATCGTCTTCGCCCTCTAAATCCGAGTCCGGGTGGTCAACCAGTTTTTCGAGTTTCGTATTTTTTGCCGTGTCCTCGGAAACCTCCCTTCTGTTCTCTTTATCTCTATGCATTAATGAGTCCTCTCTGATCTCATGACTTTCGCTCTCGCTCTCACTCTCACTTTCGCTTTCGCTTTCGCTTTTCTCGCCATCATTTTCCATGGCTTCTTCGCTTATGGCCCAGAATTGGTCATTTTGCATGAACGGCCGGACTGCTTCCAAAGGCACAAAGGCTTCATTGCACACGTCCAAAACCTCGCCGCCAAACTTCTTCTTGTACCGCATCTTATCACAGTCTTCGATATAGTAGCCCAAGTAATAATAGCCTAGGTTGAGTTCATGGCACATCTGTATTTCACGGATTCCCAGGAGCGTGCCTAGTGATAAATGTGCATAATCTGGATCCCAGATTAGGTAAACAGAAGAGACTCCGCTGGGCAAGAAATCGAGCACAGAAATTGCAATAAGAGTTCCGTCAAGATAGTAACATTCGTGCGTGGGCCCCAACCGGGTGGCTTTTCGTGACGCTAGGTTATCTTTATCTGCGTTTTTGCCCGATTTGGCCACCCATGTATTCAACTCTGCCCATTCCTGTGTGGATCCCTCGATTTCATGGTCTAGAAAAGGCGAGTGGCACAAGAAGTTAGTAAACTGCGATTTTGTGATATCCTCGGGCTTATCGTTATGCACTACTGTCTGATACTTTTTGTAGAGCGCAAATTTCTCGTTGCTGAATTTGGCCGGCTCGAATCTCGTGTGAAACCTGGAAGAGGCTCGTTCTGCCTCGAGTAGAGAAGATAAACTGAACCTCTGGTTATGTTGATTTCCCTGGTTGCGTGATATCCCGGCTTCAGTACTTTCTGGGTCTGAAATTGCTTTTCTGAACCGATTCACCACTTGTCGATGCTCTTTTACGATTGTCATTTGCTTGAGCTTGGTTCTGATGGTATACATCCGACAGCACCCTCGGAGCATGTCACCCTTGTATAAAAAGTCGCCCAGACGGCGAAACCCAAGGTTCATGAACTCGTCGTAATCGCTACAAGTCATCTGCTCCACTTTGCAGCCAATTGTCACATGCGTGGGTTTCTCTGGCATATTGGCTTCTGATGGATAATCATGAGAAGGCATGCTTTTTTCACACCGGCAGTAGCCACAATCATGGCTTTGCAAGTAGAAAGGCCGTGAAATCACAAGCGGATCGCGTCTTTCCGAAACCATTCTTCGTTTTCTCGTTTGAAATATATGGTCCTGCCAAGCTTCACTTGCTGACTTGCATTCAGTATATCTTCAAGCTGAGAATCATGAGGGCTCGGAACTGGGTTGTGCATATAAGGGGGCCCATTTTAAAACATACTCCAGAAACGCCGGTTTTCAGTTTTTAGTGCTTTTGATTCTCCGATAGGTTCTGGGGCTGGGTTCGCAATATCACGCTTCTGGAATTATTCATGTAGACTTCATTGTGCGAATGTGGCCTATGGTATGGTCTGTCCAGAATTGGTAGTGATATTCCCAAATGAGGCCGCCAAGTGAGACGGAAATAATATATTTTGGTCTTTTTTTTTTTGCGAAATAGAGCCCGTGGCGGCCAATATCACATGTTTTTATTCGCTTTTTGCCACTTAGTGACATTTGCAGATATCTGAAACAGTCGGGTTTCAAGTCTAGTCTATAGCTCCCGAGATTACCTGATCAAAGGACTCACGATAACTCAACACGTTCTATTCCAACCGGGTGTATCGCGCAATTAAGGGTTTCCGAGTCAAAGTCTCCATAGCTACTTCCTTGTGGCTGCAAAGAGAATTGTCTGGTGTCCTAGAACACCGTCGTGCTGTTCTCAAAACGCCATTTGCAAGAAGCGTAATTGAAATGGACATAAGAAACGACAATGAAACCCGAGAAATTCTGTTATTGCGTCATATTCCAAACTTTCTTGGCCGGATTCGATAAGGCGAGGGGAAATTGCCCACTTTTGCGCCTTGGCAAAGGCAGTAAATTGAAACAGCCATCCATTCTCCAGCAAAGGGGCGATTTTAAATGCACACAAATATTCAAATATTCAAATCGCCAAATCGCCAACTCACACGCTGTAGTTGTTATTTACAAGCATTGCTTGTGCGTAGATTCAACACTACTGCGAAACGGCAGAACCGAGAAGATATTTCGATGGATGAAACTGGTTTGTATTTAAGTGCTATTGGCTCTGATGGAATAGCTAGAACAATGATGTTCAAAATTTTGGCCGGGCTCAAATTTGCTCACTTATCTCACCCGCAAGCATGTGGGCTATAAAAAAGTTTTATTTTCTGTAATTTGGCAACATAAACCTTCAAGAGTTCCAGACGAGAGAGTTACAGCTCAAATAAAGGTATCAAAATATGAAGTCTATATTAGTTCTTACCTGGCTTGCGATAGTCTATGCACATGACTTAGTGTTTCCCGGATCACTTTACATCTCTCGGATTGATGGTATACCTGAAGATGAGGATTTGAAATTTGAAGGATCAAGTCTCATTGCCGGTGGTCAAATGGCAACTTTCGAGTACGCTCTTGGTGGCACAGTGAAATCGGTTGATACCGGTGAATACCTTAGCGTGAACGGTTCAGGCATGCTTGTTCCATCCAGTGAGGCGCATGTTGGGTTCCTGTTAAGAGCAATCCCAAACTTTGTCGGACAAAGAATTCTCTTGTATAACGGAAGTGATGAGTTCCAGCTTTGTCTTGATTTCCTGATTGGTTTCAGAAGCAATTGTGAAGGCGCACGTGCCATTGAAATCACCTACGAGGACCATTACCAAGCGCCGAATTGAAAACGACTTATTTGCTCGAGAATGTTTATAAGTTCAGACCGAGAGATAGTTTAAAATAAAATTCACATAAACTTCTGTCTGCTCTTTCGAGCTGGCCACAGTCCATATACATCCTCAAGCAACCCAACCTGTATGGTTCTTTTTGAAAAACACTTAGATGTAATTTTTGACAAAACAACAAAACATTCGGTTTCAGTACTCATCGCAGAACAGCCAATCTTCTTCCGGATTTTCGATTGGTTCCCAAGCTGCATCACTTCACCGCTAATTTTGCCATACTTCATACGCCTAAGCTTGAGATAATGAGGAATCTTGACTGTCCTTTGTGGACTAGTGAAACATCTTGCAACTGAAAAATAAAACATCAAAGGCGTTTCAGCCCTGTCCATATAGGGAACTCCGGCTGGTTTTTTTGAAGCTAATCAACATGAATGCATCCTGTGGAATGGGCCTGTGCAAAACACACGGTAGCGGTCAACATACCCAAATCAGTAGGCCATTCTATTTGATAATAAGATAAGATTGCCATAGGATATAAGTTGAACTACTTTCCCGTTTCCTCAAAATATCTTTTTTGCTCCATCCGCAAAACAAAAAACATCACACATGCTTCTTTCAATACTACTTGTTGTTGCACTGGCATTTGCCAGCAATAGCATATTTGGGATGCTCAAGATCTCAAAAGTCAATGGGAGACACACTCCCCTTAAATTGGGATTAAACGGAAAGCAAATCACAGTCTCTTTTTTTCCAGCAGTTTTTGAGTACGATGGCACAGGCACTTTGGTACGACCCTTCAAGAATGATTCTTTGAGTGTTGATGAAGCGGGGCAATTGGTGGTTTGCGAAATGCCACAAACCGGATTCATCTTGCGGTCGGGAAATAATCCAAAGCTTCTGAAATTGTATCTTAATGCAACAAAAGACTTTTACCTTTGTGAAGATGACCTGATACTGATTTCTCTGACCTGTCGAGACGCACGCAGAGTCGAGATCACATTCGAAGATGCGCTCGGGTGATTAGTGAAGACCATTTGAGGTCATGATCGAGAAAATCCGACCTCTGATCCAGTGAATCAAAATATGAGATCAAAACACGAAAGCTATATTCCTAAACAAGAAAAAGCGTATCCAGTTCAAAACCAAAAGACCCTATACGGGCCCTAATTGCGAAAGTGACCAAAACCGTGTGGCATGAGAATGAGCGCTGAGCAGATCGTGCCAAACATTTTGCCAGACAGACCGCTTCCTAATTGTCTGTTTTTGTATTTTTTATCAATTTCTGCAATCTCTTAAATATTTCCGCTTGACATATCTGATTAAGAATTGGAAGTCGAACTTCTCGATCTGGCTTTT
This sequence comes from Metschnikowia picachoensis, assembly GCA_030556465.1. Lineage (NCBI taxonomy): Eukaryota > Fungi > Ascomycota > Pichiomycetes > Serinales > Metschnikowiaceae > Metschnikowia > Metschnikowia picachoensis. Next base: position 6,651 of record JAKTUB010000522.1, on the reverse strand, counting down.
CACTGAAATGTATACAGATATATTCCTAGCCTGCTTCTCTACTGTAGTTGTTATCCTGGGATGGCCGAAGGCTGTGTTTCACCCAGTGTTGCAAACTTTTCGTACATCGTCGTATTCAGGCCTGTACGAAAGTACGAAAATGATGGGTTTTGATATCGTACAGGGTGAGTTAGTATTTTTGGGCGATCTTATCTCTTTGGTGGGTATAGAAGTGTGGGTTGTAAGGAAGAAGCATATCATCCTCTTTCTCGAATAGAGCATGATGATCGCCCCGCGTTTGCTGAAAATGTCTCGTACACTGCTGTGGCACTCGCTTTATTACGCCTCATTGTGACGTGGCGTCATTCAAAATACACATTTCTTTACGTTATCGGTTTGTTTTTTCATCCGGTTGTAGATTATCGGCTGATATCATCAATGTTGATACCTCTGCTGTGCCTTACTTGGGAAATTTCAAACTTCATAGGTCTTCCAAGCGAGCAACTATTCATTCAAATACGCCTTACATTGACAATATTTTGAACAAACTAGATACAGAGCTTAAAACCGAATTCATTCCTAGCCCCGAGAATTCGGAAGACCTACAGCAAAGTTCGTTTGTACTATATTATGTACAGTTCCGGTAGGTGTGGCCGGATTTCATAACTTCGACTCCCTGCTGTTCTTAATTCTCGCGTGAAACTTGAACATTCCACACGAATCATCTCGACTACGGCCATTACTTGTTTTGAAGAACGCTCCCAAGGGGCTGGTCATTGCTCTAAGGGGGAGCCTACAAAATGATGCAGAGCTCCGAAGCTTGGCTCATTTCAAACATTGGGGTGAGAACTTGTCTTCAATCCCCTTCTGAGGAGCCACGCGTCAATTTTACAGATTTTAGTGACAACAAACTGTCTGTCACTGACGGGAATGAGGCGTGATTCTACCTTTCTTTGATTGGAGATAGGTGCTACAAGATTGTCATCTAGTTCTAATAAGCCTAAATGGTCCATCCCCCGTTGTTTATGATATGGCAAGAGATCACTTCCTCATACCAGACATGTCCGAGCCCGTGGAGTTTCTTTCGCATGAATGACTTTGTAGTAAAGAAGAGAAATCGAATGCTCTAGGGAACGGTGAAGATGTTGGGGTTTCTCAAGTGAACTCCTTCAAGCTCTGACTGCGAGGCGAGCTGGAAGATCTGAATAAGATGGATAAGCTGGATGAAGAAATGGATAAAGAAATGGATAAAGAAATGGATAGAGAAATGGATAGAGAAATGGATAGAGAAATGGATAGAGAAATGGATAGAGAAATGGATAGAGAAATGATTGAAGACCCATGTGATGCAGCGAGGACAAAGAAGCGGCGGCAGTGTACCTTAGCGTGATTCAAGTTGACATGCTTCCGCAAGACTAAATTTCAGAACAGCTTACCAGACTGTCGAAGGAGATTTTGAAAATAAGCTTTGAATAGTTTATAGCTCTGACGTTCATCGAAAATATGCCGATTCATTCCCAAAACATTAGTAAACACGACTTTCGTAGTCCATCGTATTCATCGTAATTTCGTACACGTCGTACAGGATCGTATATCTGTATCGTATCGGATATACGACATATACGTCGTATTGGGCTGTACGATACAAATTTGGTTTTATCCACCTACTGTTGCAACACCTGCAAAAATGGGTCAGTAATACAGGCCCAAGAGGTTATGTGTACGATCTCTGGGTGAACATTTTCCTGGCAATCTCATCAAAATAAAGAAACGTTTCGTAAGGTCGAACTTCACTTGTTATTATTCTCATAAATTTGAACAGTGATCGGTTTTTCTGTTTGTTTGTTTGTTTGTTTTTATTTTAATTTTGATTTTGATTTTGATTTTTCCGTCTTTTCTAGACAGAAGCGTTCTTTACATTTTTCAGACTATTCTTACATCAAGCCGAGCCCAGATATGGGCAAAAAGTGCGTGGCCGCGTAGAGAATTATATACGCTACGCTACTGAGTAGCTACGCTCTCTACTCTACGCAACGCATACGCTGGGTCTCAGCGTAGCTACGGAGTAGCGTAGAGTAGAGAGCGTAGATCTTGTATGCAGTATAATCTCTATATGGATAGATAACCGATTTTAAGGGTATTTTAATGGCTAATTTTCGAACAGCCCCTGGTATGCTTGCCCGAAATTCTTTCCGAACCTTGGGGTCGCGAATTGCATGCCTTGGAAACGCGTGAACCGTGAATGGCGTGCCTTAGATTATCAGACGCGCCATGTTAGGTGTTCCATTTAGGCAAGTACTACGAGTATTGCCAAGCAATGCACCTCCGATTTTCTTGACGCCAGACCCGAACTAGAGCTTTTAAAGGAGAGAAAGAAAGCTTTGAGCTACTTAGTGACCACGATCTTGCGACAGATAATGAAGAAGAGCTGGAGGATAGTATGAATATTTTCTTGCAATAGACCAAAGTCACCAGTGCCATGAATTTGCTTGCTCTCTCTTTCGAGCAAATGTTTGTACGTCTGACTTCATCTAATTATACCAGTTTCTTACGTTTATAATTAGCGCTACTTGCTTGATGTCTCTATTCCCAGTAAAACTATAGACTATACGACATCATTCACGATACATTCCCAAATTTTGAGACACAGCTTCTAAACTCTACGCTACGCGACGCATTCGTAGCGTAGCCCGATTTTCACGCTAAGCATGCGTAGAGTAGAATTTCTCGCGGCTACTCTACGCAAAGTAGCTACGCATGCGTAGCATAGGCCTTTTGAGCATCTCTGGCCGAGCCCTAGTTAATTCAACCAGCCGGCAGCCGCGCTGTAGCCAAGCTAAACTAAAGGACTACAACACAGGCTGGAACATGAATTAAGAATCGCCAGATGCAAACACAAAAGTTGTTTCATTTAAGTGATCTGGTTTAAAAAAGAAAATAAAGTATTCTTGACGCAAGTGGCACATACGCACATTTGATGAATATCATTTCAAACATGTATGAAACACCCGTGCACCATTTCTTACTAAAACAGACCAACTGCACTCACTCGAATATACCCCTGTGTTGCCTGATTTCTGTAGTCAAACAGCCAACCAAACCCCCTTTTTGACCCTCGCGCACGTCAAGGCTTTTTATTTACACATGAGTACCACAAGCCCCTTGAAAAAAAATGGCGGAATTAGCGTGAAGCGTGAGAACGCGGCGGCTATTTCATCCCCCTCCAAAAGCGGTGCTGTGGCCGCACCAGACGTGAAAAAGGAGGATAAGGATGACCCACAAGGCGAGCACGCGCTCCTTCTGGACCCAGAAGACTACCTTGAGGAAAATGAGTCACTTGACATGAATCTCGCACGCGGCGGACAGAAAGTGTGGCTCGTGAAGTTGCCGCGGTATTTGGCAGACCGCTGGACAGACAGAAACAATTTGCGCGGGCAACAATTGGGTGAGGTCAAGATCCGGCAGAATGGCGTCGGTGCGCGTAAGAAACTAGAGGTCAAACTCGTGCTAGCTGAGCTGGAACGGTCTGAGGACATCCCACAGGAGTATAATCTCTCAATATTGAACACTCAGGTGAAGAATTCGTATGTGTTCAGTGAAGAGAACCTCAAGCGGTTTCAGCAGGAACGCACCGAGGTCGGCGATATGCCCGCACAGCCACAGCTCCCTGATCTCGAGAAAAATAGCTTCCAGAAAAAGCCTAAACAGTTTTTCAAAGTACAAAAGAATGGCTCGGAAGACCGCAAGTTCGTGCCATTTGTCAAGACAATCCCAAAGAAAACCAGCCTTGCAGGTAAGATTGTGCATGACTGCCAGATAATCCCGCTGAAGGGCGATTCCAAGTACTCACAAATGCTCAGCAGAAGACAGAACATTGGGCAGGAAAAGGAGCGGCCGAAGGTCACGTTTTTGACCGAGATTCCGGGAGTGATGCAGCTGCAGGCGGGCCCATCGCTCACGGGCAGGAGTACGCTGATGTTCTTGAAATCCACCGCAAACAAAAACAAGGGCGAGGGCCGTGCCATTCGCATGCCCAAAAAGGACTTGTTGGATCTTTTGTTCCGTCTTTTCGAGGAGTACGAGTACTGGTCCATGAAGGGCCTCAAGGAGCGCACGCGCCAGCCGGAGACATACTTGAAGGAGTCGCTCGAGCTGATTGCCAATCTCATCAAGAAAGGGCCTTACACTTCGAAATACAATTTGAAGCCAGAATATAAACGCTTGCGGGATGCTGAACGGGCGGCTCGGCTCGGGCAGGCGGCCGCTCCGGAAGCTGAGGAGGAGAAGGAGGAAGAAGATGATGACGAAATGGAGGACATCATTTAGTGCCCTTCCTTTTGTACATAGAGCTGGGAATAAAGCCGAAAAAAGGAAATGCATGTGTTTTAAAAAATGCTTGTAGGGGTTACTAACTGTGAGAATGATTGAGATAAGAAAAAGAGTAGAACCACAATATATATGTATCAGTAAAATTCATCATTTTAATAATTCAAAAACTATGAGCAAAAACATTTCCGGTACGGGGAATTGAACCCCGATCTCGACGGTGAGAGCGTCGTGTGCTAACCATTACACCATACCGGATATGTTTTTGAATATGATTCTCTCTGATCAGACTAGTATATGTTATTGTATGCCTCTAGTGCATATTATCAAATTTGAAAGCTTGGGAGCAGGTGGTATCACGCACGAGAGTGTATGATACTACCACCCTTCCAGCAGTTGCAGAAACTCGCCCAGCAGCCCCCGAAGAACCAATAGTTCGTGGACATCGGTCTACCCTCACAGAGCCTGAAGCAATGATATGTCATCCGGTTAATTTCCGGTCTTGTCATCTTTGTTTGAGCCCGGTTGATTCGAGACAGTTTCTTTATCACTTATACACCGAGTGTATGTGTTCCAAAGTCCTTTGGGATAAATTGAGCATACAAGCACCAATGAATTTGAATTCGATGTTGGCACCATTGAACAATACCTACGAAAATTTACGCAACCTTAATTGGTACGTCGACACCGTCCGCCAGGTCTATATCCAGACGCCGGGAGGCAACAGGAGGCACTGCCCTCCAGCCTCTTCTGAATAGACAATTGAAAAAGGCGTTGGAACGAAGTAAAATACGGACAAGTTGACACTACCTATACCGCGGCTAGAATAAGGAGGAAGACCTAAGGCTTGGGAAAGTCGGGGGGCTTCATTACTCAGTCTTCTAACCAGATGTATGCAGGTTTTTTGTCTATAGATATATAGATTTTTGACCGTTTAACAGCGGTTTCCTGTTAATACGATTTGTTTCTTTAAAAAAAAAGGCTTGGGAAAGTCGGAAGGCTTCATTACTCAGAGTTCTAACCAGACGCCTACTGTCAGGTTCGATGTATTAGTGTTCACCGGGAATGCATGTTTGATATGTGTATTATAGCTGACTAAAGAGCCCTTTCACTGCAGGGGAAAGGGCGACTATTTATATGGTTGCATAGAAGAGTGTATGTAAGAGACTTTACTGGTTGAGCCAGCAACACTCGATACGTAAATCACCAGCGTGCGACTGCACGCGTGGTATCGAGTTGAGCAAGGCAGAACCAGAGAAGACCGATTATAGTGCGAAGCACTATATAGGGGCCCTGACACCTACAGGTTTTTTATCTATAGATATATAAACTTTTGACCGTTAAACCGCGGTTTCCTGTTATTGCGATTTGTTTCTTTAAAGTAAAGCATTGATAGTATGCAAAAAAGAGGCCTTTTCACTCTTTAAGAGACTACTAAATAATCTCGTATATGAATATTGGCTCAAACCGCCAGCCTTCGCTCCACACTTATGATCATTACACCCAGGCAGGGCGCAAGCGTTGTAAAAGTAAATATACACGAATCCTTCGAGACATAAGACATAAATTGTGTTGTGTTGTGTTGTCAGTTTGTCTTTGCGTGTATTTTTAATGCTCAGATGAGTAAAAGACAACACGCGGTCAAAAGAATACTCCGTTTATATTTGCGATTGAAAAAAGAACACATTATTATCAATCTAATACATGGCGTAGCTTATAGGGATTGGTTTCTGACCATGTTTTCCAGGATTCGTGAATCGACTACATATTCTTTCCGTGAAGCAAACATCTACAACGCAAAATACTTCCCGTCTTTCTACATCAAACTCCTTTCGAACAAATGTATTATTAGCGGTGCTTAAAACTTTAAACAGTGGTGATCTCCAAAGAAGGAGGCAAGGACTGCTGCAACTTCTTGGCCTTGGAAGCGTCGTTGACAACCAAGGTGTACTGGTATCTGGCACCTCTGACCTTGAACTTGGTCTGCTTGAAGACCTTGCCCTTGGCGTTGACCTTCTTGTTGACCTTGACGGTGGCAGCCTTGATGTCGGCTCTTCTGGCCAACTCAACGAATTCCTTGATGTCCTTGATCTCTTTCTGAATATATTAGTATACGGGGGTTGAGGGTGATGTGATGGTGCTGAAACAATGAAATGATGGTCATTCATGGCGTGAACTTGAGAAATGGCATTCTTGAACAAATTCGAGCAGTCTCTAAACTGAGATAAACAAGAATTAGCCCATGGTGTGGTCTATTCCGAGTATCTTAGAAAGCCCAGTATTTATTGGGTCATGGGAAGACCGTATGGTATCGAGTTCCAGCTGATTGTATCCGATATTCTTTTC